>JAHDVE020012085.1:0-14434 GCA_022606495.2 Halesus radiatus
TTGTTTGGCGATCCGTCCTCTCTTCCTACCCCTGCGGGGAAACGGTGTGATAGTTAATTAGTTAGAATATGATGTGGAATAATTTTCTTTAGGAATTACCACTAATTTCTGAACACCGTTTGATTGAAGTAAAAGATATGTACATTCACCATTGCACTTTTTTAAACATGTATTTTCCTATAAGTCATAATACTGTTATTTTTTCATCATGTTACAAATTACAAATTTTAAACGATCGCAGCGTCCTCAATTTATGTCTAAATTATTTTGCTGACCTGTAAAAGAAACGCATTATTATCTTAAATAACAAAGCTTAATTATGGTATAAATAATATTTACATATTTACATGTTAAGAGACTCATCAATGAACATTTCAAATCAACATGTCAGCTATCCGATGTAGCTGAAAAATTTATATAGCTAATACAAATTAACATTTAAAACATGGTTCGGTTGAATCAGATTTTGTATGACTTTTAAATCTATAGTTTGGTGGATTATTAATAAAAGCTTACAACGTTAGAGGTTGAAAACCAGACCATTTTAATTATCGTGCTCACTCTGGAACTAATATCGATGTTTTTTTTGTTGGCACTTTTTGGGCTGATTTTGCTATCTAGGAAATTTTAAATCATTGGTTCTACATAACGCCAAGCGAGCACCTGATAAAAAATCGACTTGATTTAACTGCCGACGGAAGACATTTTTATGGATTTGTGTAATTGAATATTTTTAATAGATCATAAAATACTTTGGCTCGATTCCTAACTGACTTTTATCTTAATTTATAACTTCTTATGAAGCATTCCGCTTCGTTAGGGTAAGTGAATCCGTATTATCTATAATCTCTTTATAATAAGTGCTTAGGTATAGACTTACCAAATATCATTAAACTAGAAACTATAATGAGCAGTTTTATGTTTGATATATACGAAAGATTTCTTTGTGTGGTATTCCTATAAAACATTTAACGACTAGATACCTGAGTGCTTTAAACGATGTGAAAACAGGTATTTAAATTATACACCTTTGAAATACCGAAAATTAATATTGATTTTCAGTAATTCTTAAGGGGGAGAGGGACGTTTGAAAGGGATCATTTATAAATTCTAAAAAAAAATAATATTAATACGCAATACGCCAATCATAATGTTTTTAAAGAGAATTTTTTTTTAAACTTATATTTAAAATTTACTTTTATCAAAATCAAAACATTAATTTGACTTTTTTCTGACTATCCTACACATGATTTAGAAAATATTTTTAAATCTTAAACATCACCGAAACATAATTTGAAGGTTTTTCTTCAAAACACCGAGAAGAAATTTTCAAAAACCACAAAAATTTGTTCTTAAATACTAATTTTAATGCTTTTTAAATACAGATTTCAAAATTTTCGTCAATTCATTTTGTTCCTGGAAAGGAATCTTATTTTCTCCATTCAACAAAAAAAAAGACAATTCATGTTAGTTTGTAAAACAGTAATGTAATTGAGTGTAATTCATGTTAGTTTGTTAGTTGGCCGGTCAAATGAATCTTTTTTCTGCATGGCTGTAAAAAATCACTTCGTTGTTTGCCATTAAATATTATTTAAAAATCAAACTAATTTATCCTACAGCTCGATTTTAAACATGTTTCCTGTCAATCTTCCACGGTTTTCAAATATTAACTCTCACCTCATATGTCGTTATGTATATCATTGTTACGTTGCCTCAGTCATCCCTTTAATTATTATTATTTAAACAGGTATTCTATTTTCCATTAATAACTGCTCTTTCTTGTATAAATATTGTAGGATTATCTCTCTTTAATGACGTCATTAAATGACGATTAAACTGCTGAATTTACTCTATGTTATTATTTATATTAATACATTAATATATATTAATGTTGTCTCCCTCTTACACATAATACTTTTCCATTGATGTCTCCCTCTAATATTTTGTTCTCTTTTCTCTCTCTATTGTATTCTCTCTATTTCACTCTATTGTATTGTGTAACTACATATTAACTGTAACTGATAACTCTGTATTATTATTTACTTATTATATTTGCCCTGACGAAGTATGAGCTAAGCGAAATCGGTTGGCGAAAAATAAAACAGATTCCTGATTTGTAACATGCTGTTTATTTTATTTAATATAAATATATATATAATATAAATATTTTTTTGTTTAAAAGAATTATGTTTATTATATTTCCTAATAATATTATCACCATTGAAAATTAATAAAAAATTCCCCTCCGACGTCCCTCTCCCCCTTAATAGAAAAATGCATTTTAATAAGTTTGTTATTTAACTATTATTGTATTCAGAATTAAAGTATATTTGAATAGTAATTGGAATATAACGTGATAGTTAAACTTTTAAATTATAGACCACCTGTGTTGTGGATAGATAGGTACAGGATCCTTTGCCGTTATCGCGGACAGTGTGATCCTTACTCTCGTATAACAGTAAATTAACGAACAAGACTAAGCTCGCATTGGAAAATAAAGTCCGTTTCACGTTCTACCGCTGACGAAGCCAATTCAAACGCCAAGTTTATGGCCTCATGTATAATCAGTTAAATAAAAATTAAATGTTTGTTTATTTATCGTACAACGTTCTTCGAATTCTAGACAAAATATCACACTTAAGGTTAAATAAAATATAATATATACACTCCCACAGATGGCGTTAATTAAAATATTTTAGAAAAGAAAACGCTTTTTAGCACGTAATGCTTTTAAATATTGAGATGAATTGTTTGTTGGCGAGTGTACATACGGAATAAGACATGGAATAAATTTTTATATAAGTATAAAATTCTACTCTTTCAAGAAACTTGTAAAAATACTGTATATGTTAGTCTAACAAAAATATATTGAACTTCTATAAGTTTGTTGCAGGATTTGAGTTTCAAATCTACGTTGACAACATATTCTATTTCATATTCTAAATACATATTATGTAAACTTTTTTATTTGTAGTAAAACTTGATTGTGTTCGTGTCCTAACAGCGCTACAATAGCCTCCACCTAACTACAACGCTGCACGCGCCGCATGGAGGGGCTATTTAACCGCTAAAAAGCGCTAAGGTTCTTGAATTTGAGATCTGAGGTCGCATATTCGAATCCTCGATAAATACTAACTATACAATTATTTTATTGTGAATTCTGCTACCACTGACGTCAGAAATAATAGACTGCCCTTAAGTACAACTTTTGCCGTCCACGTTTGTTTCAAGTGATTTTGACTGCGGTAAGCAAATTAGAAAACATTTATAAATAGGGTCAAAATAAACGCTCTAACAAAATATTCGGTTTTGTAAACAAGCCGAACCTTTTTACTTAGTTGCTGACTACATAATTTGGCGGGATGCCTAGCTTATTTTTGCTACTCAATTAAAAGCTGAGTCCCTATGAGAAAATATCCATATTTTTATATTTATAAATATTGCGAAAAAAAACTTTTTTTGTGCATTTATTTCCAATTCTCTAATCCATCGCTATTTTTATGATAACACTACCTCGTTTTTCGAGTTTATCCCTGTTCCCCATTACTCTGTTGTTTAAATTATTGAATGCCCTGCATTCACGCTGGTTTCGTATAATATTCCCCATGTCTTCCTTCTGTGCCTTCATAAACATACCATGAACATACCATGAACACGAGATCGCTGTCATCGTTTATGATCTACGGTGCAATTAACAAGTTTAGTATAAGTGTAATTAACCAAGCATTTACATTAACATGCATGTCCTGATCGAGGATCAAATAAACATTAATTAATTATACAAGCTGGGAGGTAGGGTCATGCTACTGAAAACTGCGGAAAAACTTCTATTTCTCTTGTTTGCGTCGTTGAACGTTTTCTTGTCGGTACTGTCAACTGAGATGACTCGTATCTAATGACTACTTCAATATCTCCGTAAATGCATTAAATACAGAGTTCATATTTACCTTAACAAACGGATGGCAATCTTTGGAGCAAAGAAGTCAGGTGAGAATGCTGTCCTTGTTCTATCGGTATTTTAATGGAAGATTCTCCGAGGAACTAGCGTTATTGATCCCTTCGGCACTGGTGCACAGTCGGCAAAAAAACAAGGCTGATATTTGTCACACGAGAACGGGTCGCTTCTAAAAATCGATCCTGTGTTTAACAGCTCAGCTGTGGAGTGATATGCTGGCCTCTGTGTTTCCTCCCTTCTACAACATGGGTCTCTTCGAGACCCGGGTTCACTCTTTCCTATCCTCTAAAAGACCCTCCACACAGCATCCCCATAGATGATATAGGCCTTGAGGGAAATTATTTCCCCCAGGGCCTCCTGTGTGGAGTTACCGTAAAAAAGAAGAATTTCTCCACAATACGTTTATGTATTAAATCAATTAATTACGATATGTAAGTATTTCTCGAACGTAACAGAAAAAAATATTTTATTGAAAAGTTCGGAAAGAAAGAGCGTGCGTTGCTAACTCACCGAATGTTGTGATAATGAGCAAGAAGGGTGCGGGATTTCGCTCGCAGTTCCAGGATGCGCAGTCATCAGCAGTAGGCGGCAGTCTACCGGCAGTAATGGACATCGTGTATCATGACGAATACCCTTTCCTCGTTTTTCGCACATACACAATATTCTACTTACGTGTTTATATGCACGCATGTACTATTAAAAAAAATATTCACTTTCATTACAAATGTAAACTATTCATTTTTATCCAACTTAAAAATCACAGAACCTCGAGGGATTTTTTTGCTTCGTAAGGGAAAGGTTAAGATAAAGAGTGAGACGATACAACGGGTTTATTGTCGGTATTCTACGATACTTGATAGTCATTCAAATTTCTCTACATATGAAAATGAATGTTTTTCTGTGTGTCCACGATTTTTTCGAAAATGCCTTGACCGGTTTCGCTTAAAATAGAACAGTTTGTTCTTATTATTGCCGAGAAGGTTTAGAGAATAGTTTGAATGAAATCCTATATATAAAACTGTTGCTGTAACGTTTTAAAATTAGTATGAACAACATTGAACCCGCCATGTTGTATTGAGGTTAGCCCATAGATATACCAATCTGGTTAGCCACAAACGACATATTGAAAAGAAGAAGGTTTGTTTTAGTAGAATATTTTCAAAATGGAAAACACAAGAAAGTAGGCAGTTAAGAACTTTATTAATTAGATATGTTTTGAAAAAAATAAATGTTTGGAATGAAATAAAATTTTCAAATGAATGTTTCTTTGTTTTGTTTAGAGATAGTAATAGTGGTAAAAAGGCATTCATTTCATTTTAAAATCACTTATGGTACCCAAACGACAAGCAAGAATTCACAAATTCATAACTGTATTAAAAGAAAAACCGAGCAAGCCCGGTTCATCAGTTAGTCTATATATATAAAATTCAATGTAAGTTTGTTTGTTTCTTTGTCTTCGATGTTCTCTAAAATTACTGGACCGGTTTCACTGAAAATATCACAGTTTCTTTTTATTAGTGCCGGGAAGGTTTAAAAAGTAGTGTGAATGAAATTCAATTTATGTTGAAAAATTAGTTTGAAAAACATTGAACTCGCCATGTTTTATTTAGGTCATCCCATAGATATAACATTCTGGTGAGTTACCAATGGCTTATTCAAAAGAAGGTTTTTTGGGTAGAATATTTTCAAAATGTAAAACACAAGCAGGTACCTACATAAAAACTCTATTATTTAGATATGTTTTGAAAAAATAAATGTTCGGAATGAAATAAAATTATCAAATAGTTTCTCTGTTTAGAGATAGTTACTTTCGCTGTCAAAGGAATTATGGTACCCAAATGACAAGCAAGAATTCACAACATCATAACTTTATATAAACCCGAGCAAGGCCGGGTACACATCAGTTAGTTGTTAATAAAATTAATAATAACACCACAAAGTAATTATACATTTATTGAAAAAAAAACACTATTATTAATTCGTTTTTATGTGCTATAAGATATCGTATGGTAGGCTGATATTCTTTTTATGTGAGTACCGCACAGGAGTCCCAACTACTCTCAATCGTCTGGAGCCAGTGAGACTATGGCATCTCCAATTGGGGAATGTTGTGAGGCTGAAGCTTCTATGATGTGCAATGATGTTTAGATCAGTAATCAGTGTTTATTGTATTGTGATTTCTGCTTTTTGTACAATCCTGCTTAAATATTGCTTTTGCGATTTTCAACGATGAATGAATGGGCATTAAAAATATGCATCTTTTTTTCTTCATCAGTCACTTTAATGTGAAAACCAAACCAACGATTAATTAAGTTACCAACTACGTTATTTATTAGATAATAACGTAATAATTATTATGACGTAGTAATATTACAAATGTTGAAATTTTCAGGACGGTAAACAAAACAATACACAGCTGCAGTTGGCGGCATAGATTATACCACGGCGGCAAATGTCACTTTTAGGAGTAGTGACAGAATAAAAGGGTCATTACTATCTGGTGAGTTAGGTACCTTTTTAGAAAAAAAAGTAATTCTTCTTTAAAAGACGTATTTGTACTATTTAAAATATAAATGAAAATTGGTTGAATTGCATTACAGTTTTCAAACAATCTCTTGTCAATCTGTTTAGGATTTTTTTACTATGCCTTTCCGGAATTCCGCAGTTAAACAAGCAGTTTTTAAGCCTAAGAAAAAGGATAAGGAATTTCCTTTAAAAAGAACCAGAATAGGCCTCCTCATTTCAGACCCACGAACCGTATCACTTCAACAAGAACTGTTTACAGCCTTCACCTATTTTTAGACAAAGCTAAGAGAAACGCATTTTATTAAAAATAACTAACCCTTTTAACATGTAATTGCATTCTGGTTGCATCAGTAATAACTATTATTGTAGCTTTTGCTTTAGCAGACCATAAACCGATCGTTCATTATTTATACGTAATCTGCGTGTTATCGAACATTGTTGAAATCAGCTGGTGCGGAAAGTAACTAGAAAAGTAAATTATCTCAAGTGTCATTAAATAATATATCGCATGTCTAGTCCAAAGAATACCATTTCATGAAAGGACATTTTCCAGTAGTTCTTTCCCAAGAGGCTTCGTATGTAATCAATTCAAAATCGTAGCACGGGCGTGCGATGACTTTTTTCTAATTTGCATTTAAAATGTGATTAATTTTTTTTTTAAAGTTCACGGTTTCACCGTGTCAACATTTCAAAGAAAATTCTAGCCTGGGAAAATTTTATATCCGATTTGTTAACCGGGAAAGTTAGTCTTTCTTTGAAAAAAAAAATATACCCACACACATACGTTTTATTTAATAGACTTAAACCCCCGAAAAGTGGTAGCGGTTTCCTAACAAAATGAACATTTAAAGAAATCCTCATAACAAAATGTTTTCAAATGGCATCTCAAAATAAATAAAGTTTTTATATAGGTACATTCATTTTTGTATTTCCTGCTATTTTCCTTTAATTGCAATTTTTGCTTTAATCTGTTTTCCTTGTTTCTTATGAATATACCTTTTAATGATGCCAAGTTTATTACCATTATTATAGACTATAATAATAATAAAAATAATAATATTTGGATGATTTGGATAGCGCCGTTTTTGTGAAAAATCACCTCAAGGGCGCATGAAATGGAATCATAATACCTATTACACTTAACGGTCAGAACCCAAAAATACGTACTTTACAGGTTGCTAACTCAATAAATACTACGAATGACATCTGTTAATTCTTTAAGGGTAAATTAGTACCATGTATAAGGTTTCAATAGAAAATAATACTAATAATCATCAATCAATAAAGGTAATCTTATAAATTGCATATGAAAAATTTCTGGAATTTTTGGGAAAATCTTCAAAATTACTTTCACTGGTTTTCAAACTGCACCTATTTTCACACATTTTGGGACGTATATCATAGAATTGAAAGATTATAATGTGAGAATTTTTGCCTTTTTTTAAACCTTATGCATTTTACTAAATACCCTTATAGAATTTACAGATAAACCTTTTTTTATTTTATTTTTTTTTTATTTTATTTTATTTTATTTTATTTTATTTTATTTTATTTTATTTTATTTTATTTTATTTTATTTTTTTTATTTTATTTTATTTTATTTTATTTATTTTATTTTATTTTATTTTATTTTATTTATTTTATTTTATTTTATTTTTATTTTATTTTATTTTATTTTATTTTATTTTATTTTATTTTATTTTATTTTATTTTATTTTTATTTTATTTTATTTTATTTTATTTTATTTTATTTTATTTTATTTTATTTTATTTTATTTTATTTTATTTTATTTTATTTTATTTTTTTTATTTATTTTATTATTTTTTTATTTTATTTATGTATTAAGTTAAAAGATATATTTATTATATTGCATGAGTTAGCAACCTGTAAAGTGATGTCAAGGGCCATTTTTGAGTGCTTAAAAACAAATTTTGATGCAAATTATCAAAGTAAAAAAAAATTGCAAATAATCTTAAAGATTATACTATGGTTAAGTCTTTTGGAAATGAAATTATTTAACAGTTTAAAACAGCGTACTTATTTAAAAATACTAAATTTGGAAAAAAACATGTTTTAGGTGCGCCAATGCAGGGAAGGCCAATTAACCGAACTGTGCTGAGACCCGCACGCTGTTTGCTGCTTCTTCTAATTTATTCAACGTCAGTTGCAGCTTTATATTGCATCCTGGGTGCATCCTGGTGGCGGTAATAGAATACTTCTAGAGGGTAGTGCATTTTAGTCGGAAAACAGTTAAACCAATTTATATTAAAAACGAAGTTATAAATTGGGTAAAATTACGGAGAATGGAAAGTACAAAGAAGGATAAAATGAAACACGATATTTCCTCTGTTGCTCTTATAGATCATGTGTGGTTGATACCGTATTAGATTAGTCGATCGTCGTTCTGCACTAGCTTTGAATAATATTAAAAAGTTCAGTTAAAAAAATATTTTTTGCTGTATAAAGCGCTGAACGGGCTGACTCATGCTTGATTGATCTCTGCGTGAGGAACAATCTTATTTAGAGTCAAATTACTCGAGTCGGCCAAGTCTCATGCATCAAACAGCTGACTCAATTATCTCATACGAGTGTTGCAAAGTTGGATACAGAGCTTTCTATGCCCTGGTTTTATGTTCTTGGATTGACCTGCCATTTAGTCCAAGGGCCCAGAAACTGGTGTTGAAAACTTTAAGAGTATTTTTTTCTTAAATAGTTTTTGGAATATTGCACTTCCTCCTTCTATAGCTTACGTTTCGGAACAAATTCCGAAAACAAAAACCAAGTTTGCATGATAGTGCAAACTCGGCTATCCAGACAAATCGGCAATTTGCCAAACACTTAATTGATACCGGCCCTTACTTTGGATTGTTCCTGAAGTACTGGGAAGTCCTAAATCATATCGAGCGCATCTAATTACCGAAGCAATTGATTTCCATAAAATCTCATTAGTATTAATTGGAACAACGGAGCTAGTCTTAATCGTACTTGGTACTTGACGGCTTTACAAAAACTTATCGCCGAAAACCACATTAAGTATTATATTACAATAACAATTATTATAATAGTGAAATACCGAAGAGGGTTAACGCGCGCAACTCGGTGTCATTTCTATATACATAAATACACACTAAAGGACAATCTACGCATTAGCCCTGATAATGGACACTATGTAAGCGTTGACTAAATGAGGAGGAAGCGCAACGTGGCATAATATCCTAAAAACTAAAATACTTTTGGCCTTGAAATCCTGAAAACAAACTACAAGAATTATTTAAAATATACACTTTTTTAGAAAAAGCCACCTTGGCATAGCAATGTAAAGGGCTATTGAGGAGATTGAATCACTAAACGGCGCTATATAAAGCTGACCATTTACAAATGTTATTATTTTCTTGGATCCTCTTCACTTCAACACTCCACTGTCCCTTCTGGACAAGTGGTGCGGCCACGAAGCCTACTAGTCCGCAGCTTCTTTCCACACCTAACGAGCGCCGCAGCCTTGAAAAGACCAGCATCATTACTATTCTTCGTAATTCGCAATCGACAGTGGCCTCAGAGGCAGTATTCACGATGTTTCTCTATTTAAAGTGGCTTGTTGGCCATTGTGTTCTTTATATATTATATTGTATTATATTTTGCACTGCCGTGATAAGTGCAATACAGACGCGCCAAGAAGATAAACATCCTTTCAATAATTGGGCAGATATCGACAGCCAATCTAAGTTGATTTAAACGCACGATAATCCAACAGGTAAAAGCAATAATTATGTTTGTTTTCTGTAGGTAGGGTTAGGTGGTAGGTACGTGTTTTTATACAGTATTTTATAATATGCTTTTGGTTGTATGTTTAATGTATATATCTCACGTAAATACACGATAAATACTTTATATCTCACATTAGTAAACTCATTGCTTTCATAAAAAAGGTGAAATCTATGGAATCATGATAATAACAAAAACATTAAATCATATAAAATCTGTATAGTCGCAGGCCGTATTTGTGTGCAGTATTTTATATGGAACTTTTCATTCCATGGTAAATTGAGGTTATTATTTATAAATTCTTCCGTTTAAGAGGAACGGCTGCGCGGCCTGTTTCATACAAAACCTTTTTTTTATTTGAGGCCAAAATACTCACCTAAAGCTAATGATCTTTTTTCTCATCAAAAGGTAAAGTAAATATCTAGTACGGATAAGAAGTAATTTATTTATTTTTGTTTCACATTATGAATGTTTCACATTATGCAGGCCATTAGAGGAATTGATTTTTCGCGATTTTAGAGGCACCTTTATTATTTGGTGACTAACAGTGATTTAAATAAAATTTTACCCCATCTACCTTGAAAATATAATGAAATATATAAAAAATATGGGGGACTTTAAATTAAATTAAAAACGACCAATTTACGTTAGAACACAAATTTCCCGTACATAATTTAAAATATCGACTAGAAAAAACCTTCTTTTTTATGTTTTGTTTTTGTATCTTTTATATACGTACTCATATTTCCATTGCATTTTTTTTTTAAATACCATAAACAGCAAATAATTTTCTTAGTTGCCTCTTAAATTATGAAAATTGATTTTTTTTCATGGGATATGCTTCATAATTTAAAACAAAAATAAATAAAATACTTCTAACGCGTACTAGATATTTAAAAAACACATCATTCAGTTTGGATGGATATTTTGGCCTGAAATCTACAATTAAGTTATTTATGAAACAGGCAGCTCAGCCGTTCCTCTGAAGTAGTTCTCGTAAAAGCGAGGTAAAAACTACAGCATTTTTTTAGTAATTAATAAATATCAGCGGAAAAGTTGTTATATGTAAATGTTCAGAGCTTTTTGACCGTCATTACTATTTGCAGCACTCAACTTCATTTCCATACTGAAAACTTGATCGATCGAATTTTTATTAACCACAAAATGTGTATTTATTTATTTTAAAGAGACAAACAGCCTTTTTAACAATATAAATAATATACACATAGGTGGAAAAACAAGGTTAAACCAAAAAAGTTTCATATATAAGTTGGTTATGGACAGGAGTTATATTTTACATTAAACTAAGGGAGACGAGTAGAAAAGGGAATAATAGGAAATACTCTCAATACGCACTATAGTACTTGCCCTTTAATTTGCGATCGTACACATTACTTCGGTTCATTAGTAAATCGCCCGTTATAGGGGAATTTTTCCTATGGTTAGTTTTGCATACAGGCAAATGAAAAAAAGTCTGTTTCTCGGGTCTTTCTTGGTCTTGACGGGATGCGGAATTTTATAAAATTGATGAACTCAGGTGAGTCCAGCCCATTATTCAGAATTTTAAATAATAGGACTTGATCAAAAATGGAACGTCGTGTTTGAACGGAGTGGAAGTTGTGGAATTTAACCGCCCTACCCATACGAACGTACATGATACGGCCACTATATGATAGCCCGAACGCAACAAGCCGTATCCCGTAGGTTCAGGTATAAAAAAAGCTATACCCGAAACCCACAAAACATTCGTATACGTCAAGTTTGTTCCTGCGTCATCTCGTTTAGTATTTCGAGGTCAGCCGAAGCTAACGGATGTGTTCTTGTATTTTCGTCTTTCCCATACAAGTTACGTCACTAGTCACACGTATTGTTATTGCGAAATATAATTTTTTTTAAAAATGTTTTTTTACCTAATTTTTGATTAACAACTCAAAGGACGGGCGGTTAATGGTTTCGACGTAATTTGTAAAGTGTACAAATATTATTAATTATTTATTAATAATAAAGATGTACGTACATTATAAATGACAATTGCGTCATGCGAAGCTGGACTGTAACTAGGAGCCCAGTAATCTTTCACACTAGTTTCGTAATTAAATTAAGGATAACATTAAACCGAAAAAAATACAGATTACCAAGTTTCATAGGTATTCTCCACATCCATCAGATCTCCAAATGCAGACGTATTAACCAAACCTACAACGTAAAGAAACGTATTAAGCAAACATTACATTGATCTCACTCATGTCCAGTCACGTTTGAGTAATACAGAAACCAGAAATATCAGATCAAACAGATCCGTCTTCTAATTCGGGTCTTAAACTCCCGTAAAAAAGGAATTTCGAGGTCGTTCATCTGTCTATAAACCGATTAATCACAATTAAAAATCCATATATTTTTTCTTACATGTGGTACGGACAATCAATCATGAATCGGCTTGCGCTTAGATTACTCAATCCCATTTAAACGGTATAAAATAAACTCACGGTCAGTTTTATACTTCGATCGTGGATTTAAGGTACTCTAAGGTTTTTGTAATTACTGTCTAAGATCAAATGCAAAAGAACGTACATATTTTTTAGACGAACGAGTAACACACATTATTTGATAAGCAAGTTATAAATTTTCTTTATATTTATAGAACGTGATTTGTAGGTACCGAATTACAACATCTCTTCACTTTGATGAGTTCCGTAGTATGGATTATTTATTTTTATAAACCTTTTAGTTTTTTTTTAATTTTTTTTAATTAATAACTCCCTAATTGAGAAATTCTTGTGCTTAGAGAGGGATTACTATTATGTTTCGCTATACATTTAATTAATTTAAAGAATGCTACCATGAACATGATGTTCTGGTGTCTGTACACTAATTTAAAAAAAAATTAAAGGGGAAATCCTTAGAAATAAAATATATCTATATATATACACATAAATACATTTTTTCCAAGTGAACTTATAATGTACACTTAAAATTACTTTCTTGTAAATGATTTTAAGTTTTTTTCTTTAAAAAATGACAATTTTTTTCAGCTTGTAGTTAGGAAGTTCGTTAAAACATTTTATGGCAGAATATGTGTAATGGTGTTGAGCTGTTGTTGTATTAAGCTTAGGGATTATTATTTGTCCCTTGGTTCTCGGCCTGGTGCTCAATGACTATAATTTTAGTTTTTTTTTTGTGGATTTGAAGTAATGGTTTTTTTTTTAGATGTATTATATTTCAATCTTAGACTTTAAATTCGTTGAATAACTCACGGGTTAAAAAGTCCTATGGTTTTTAGAATTAATTTAAACAGTCTTCTTTGGACTGTTTCTAATATTGCTAATATTATTGCAAAGTTTATTATATACGCCCTCCTCAGCCTATTGTTTCATATTGTAGAATTGATTGTGCTAAAGCATAGTAAATCTTCAGTAGCATAGATTTTTATAAAATATTTCCTAGTATAGTTTTCGTATCCGTTTAATATTTTTCCCAATATGTTCTGTCTATTTAATATGTTGATCTATTGCTATGCCCAAATATTTTATGTGATCCTTTGGTTTTGCCTGTTGTATTTGTGTCTTTTACAATTTTTTCAAAAATTCGGGACAAGATAACATTTTAAAGTAACAAACATGTTTATCCACTTTTAAAAGAGTAAGCTTTAAATGATGTAAATATAATCAATGTTGCTGTTGATACCGTATTATTATTTCAAAAACAAAAATTGAACTGAAGCATTTTATGTGGCTTAGCAAGGGCACTTCAAAATTTACCCTCAACGCAAGCAAAACTAAATATTTAACATTTTCAATGGACTCAAGGGGCCAGCAAGTTGCACGTGTGTCAAAGAAATAATATTAAAAGACACTTTTTTTATATGAATAAGCACAAGTGCTCTCGACCGTCTGACCGTGAGACTATGGCATTCCCAATTGGGGAGTGTTGTGAGGCTGAAGGTATTGGGGAGGGGAAGGAGAATGGGAAGAGGGAGGTGGGGAAATACTTGGCTATTCTGGTCTGGTCACCAAACACGGCTACAAGCCATTTCAAGCAACGTTTCAATTCTGAATTGTGGCCTTTCACCAGGGCGATACTGAGAGCATCTTCCACTCTGGAACGTGCGCAAATATACTATATATTAGAATTTGTATTGGAGAGCCTTACCCTTCGAGCATGGAGGCCATTATAGCTTCATTTTTTATATC
>JAHDVE020012086.1:0-211731 GCA_022606495.2 Halesus radiatus
AAATGGCTTTGAACGCCACAATAGCTGTCACAATAATATAAAAACTAAAAAACTTCCAGAACTTAATAATAACGTTATGAAATGTATTTACCCCTTTGAATCTTTATTTTATATAATATGAAATAGGTTTTAAAATAATTGAAAAAAACTCCACTCAAACAAAAGTCTAGGTTGAGGGACGCCGTCATAGAATGAACGACAGTGCGGCGGGAGATTTATTTCAAGATGGCAAATAAAAACAGAGCATGTCCACAAATGAAAGTATAATCGCAGTAATTTCAACGTATGAACTTTGTTTTTACTTGCAAGAACGAAGGTACTGCGTTTTTACTTACCAACAGCGATGAAATTGCAATAACATCAAAAACAATACCGTATTTTTTTAATACTAAAAACAAGAAATTTTAATGTATATCTTATTCGATACTTAATAACTTCCCATATTCAACTCATTTTGATATTTTTGGTAATTACTGTGTTTTTACTTACCACGGCAGTATTTCTTTTTTTTTTTTTTACATGAATACCGCACAAGAGTCCCAAACTGCTCCCAAAAGTCTGGAGCCAGTGATACTATGGCATTCCCAATTGGGGGATGTTGTGAGGCTGAAGGTATTGGGGAGGAGAAGGAGAAGGGGAGAGGAAGGTGGGGAAAAGGGGAAATACCTGGCTATTCAGATCTGGTCACCAAACACGACTAAAAGCCATTTCAAGCAACGTTTCAATTCTGAATGGTGGTCTTTCACCAGGGCGATACTGAGAGTATCTTTCCACTCTGGAACGCGCGCAAACATACTATATATTATTTTTAAATGAATTAATTGTGAAACAACACAAATTAATTAAATAAAAATTACTTGCGCACGCCGGGATTTGAACCCGCGACCTTCGGATTCGTAGTCGAGAGCCTTACCCCTCGACCATGGAGGCCGTCAATCAGTATATGTACACTCACTCTGTGAATTTTTATTAGTTTTAATTTTTACCCTGACATAACTTAATATAAAAGAAATCGGCTGGTGATGATTTAAAACTAAAATAGTGCTTTGAAATAAAGATTTTGTTTTATTTATTAGTATTTACCTAAACAAAGTTATATGTAAAACATACGTATCT
The DNA here is from genome assembly GCA_022606495.2 of Halesus radiatus. Classification (NCBI taxonomy): domain Eukaryota; kingdom Metazoa; phylum Arthropoda; class Insecta; order Trichoptera; family Limnephilidae; genus Halesus; species Halesus radiatus. The sequence goes on from JAHDVE020012086.1 coordinate 1,117, forward strand.
CAAACAAATTCACATAATAATGGAGAGTTTTCGCATATCTTACTTCAATTGTTGTATTTAAAAGTTCTGTTTTCGAATGGCTTGTGGGTTTGTGTTACTTCCCTCCTATTACGAGCGTTTCGTCGAGACCTTAGTTCACTCCATCATCTCCTTAAAAAGAATGCCCGTACAGCATCGCCAAAGGCGAATTACTTCTGTCTAAAAATAACGTGAAAAAAATTAAAAACTATGATGAATAATTTTTTCACCCAGATTATAATCAGTACAGAGCAAAGGTTCTTTTATGTTATAGTTTGTAGAAGTATACCGCTGACTCTGAGGAGTTTAGTATTTATTCAGAAAATAAAATAAAGGGGGGCTTACGTCAGCCGGATAAAGTATCCGTGACATCGTGACTTCTTACAGAGGTTTTAGTTCCGAGCTAAATATTTTATCCTCACGTAAGCTGCGCATATTATGGGATATTACGAATAATACACAGGGTATTATATCAGGAAGTACCCGACAGATTTTAATTACCGATTATTGAACTTATTTGAAGTGAAAAAATGTATGTCATTTTGGTCTCCTGTGACATTTTTTTTTTCAAAAAAAAAAAAAAAGTTCAAATGTCGTTACTAACAAGCAATAATAATTAATTCCAGCACGCTTGTGCGTCTTTTTCCATTTAAATACGTAAGGTATATACTTTTTCCACATGTTGCCACTAACAAGAACCTGATGTCAGCAAGCTTGTTGCGAGCGATATGTACAATCCCTTTTCCACAGTATTGGGTAGTTAGGAACGGTGCATAACACGCGGTACAAGCTTGCGTACATCATGTTCTTGTCAGTGGTGACATGTGGAAGATTTTTTTTTGATTTAAATAGATTTAGTGTATACATATGGTATAGGTACGTTATATTAGTCATAACGATATTTTGGGGTGTAATAATAACAACACGTCTGTTCAGTAGCTAGTGCATTTATTGAATGTTCTGTTACTTGCCATCAGTAAGTGCCGCTAGCACATAAAACACAGTTTACAATTCTTTGAAGTATAAATAAATAAAAGCCTTACAGTGGAAATAGGCAACTTGCGCACTGAGTAGAGAAGATTATCTCCACGTTTATGCACCTCTAACCACTGTTGACACAGGTGAAGAATTGTTCCCTGGCACTGTACACAAAAATTTTACAATACGATATATATGACTGTGCTGTAATTTGTGGATAGTATCTGGGTATAAAATAATGTTGAAGTGGGGGAAGCGGAGCGTGATGTATTCGCCACATAGAAACAAATGACAACAGAGTATAAAATGACATCTGCATTGTTTACTCCAAATAAGCTCAGGAATCGCTTCGTAGAATCGCAGTCGGTCGTATACGTCCTGATACACCCTGAAAACAATATAAATAATCTTTATATATAAAAATGATTATTTGTCTCTCTGTAGTCGATTTTCTCGAACATTGCTGGACCGGTTTCGCTGAAAATAGCACAGTTTGTTTTTATTAATGCCAGGAAGGTTTAAAGAGTAGTTTGAATGAAATTCAACATGTAAAACTGTTGCTATGACGTTTTAAAATTAGTATGAAAAACATTGAATGTTGTATTGAGGTTAGTCCATAGATATAGCACTCTGGTTAGCCACATATAACATATTCAAAAGAAGAAGGTTTGTTTAGGTAGAATATTGTCAAAAAGGAAAACACAAATAAGTACTTTCTTAAAAAATTAATTATTATATATTTTGAAAAAAATTTTGTTTGGAATAAAGTTAAAATTTCCCTGAATATTTATTTGTTTAGAAATAGTAATAGTCGTCACATGGCATTACTTTCGCTGTTAAATCATTTATGGCATCCAAACAAAAAGCAAAAATTCACAACTTCATAACTTTATTCTGAAAAAAAAATAATCCCTGGGAAGGCCCGTTACACGTCAGGTAGTAAAAAATATTTTATTTACAACAGCGTAATTTTGTTTTTGTTTTATTTAATTTAATTTCACTGTTTTTTAAATAGTGGTGTTCACAAAATATGTCTTAATGATTTAATTAATAATGACACCGATAAGTATATTTTTATTAATTATATAATTGAAAATACACTTTGTATATACCACTTTACTTAAAATATATAAATATTTCTACATGTTTCGATAGCAATGCTATCATCTTCAGGAATAAAATAAATAAAATATCTATCTATCTCTTAAATTTATTTTCATATTAATATAAATAATAATAATTTTTATTTATATTTCTAATTTAAATGTATTATTCAATGTTTTATAATTATTTTGTCTTTAACATTTTTAATCTGTTACTTACCTACTTTAATTCATTTTTGTTTATGCTCATATTTTGTATATTCTTAAATTATTGTTTTAAATTTTTATCATTTTTCTATACTTGAAATTATTTTTAGTATTCATTTATTCCTGAAGATGATAGCATTGCTATCGAAACATGTAGAAATATTTATATATTTTAAGTAAAGTGGTATATACAAAGTGTATTTTCAATTATATAATTAATAATGATGCCACAAAGTTATCAATCATTTGAAGAAATTATATTTTTATTAATTTAAGAAATAATATTATAATATGTTATTAATTTTTTTACAAATTTCGATAATTATATCCTCACGGGGATCTCCCGTGCTGACGATTTCAGTTAAAAATTATAAAAAAATGAATTATGGAGTTGCATTATTAATATGTGTAAGAGAGTGGGATTTTGTTGTAGAGTATAAAAAGCATTTTTATTCATACCGTGAATTTTTAGTTGCTTGTTCGATTTGTTTTTAACCTTGAGATTAGTCTTTCTAATGTGCGTGTTTGTTGTGTTTTGTAACTAACTAACCATCACGCCGTTTCACCGCAGGGGTAGGCAGAGAGGACGGATCGCCAAACAACTCGTTCTTGGCATACACTTCTTGCTTCATTCACATTCATACATCGTCTCATACATTCTCTTCTATTATTCCGACTTCTGACATGGCCCGACTCAAGTATTTGATTCACTTGATCGTGCCATGTCTTCCTCGGACGTCCCCGGCTCCTTCTTCCATTCACATTTGCGTCATACATTCTTCTTACACTCCTTTCTTCGTTCATTCGCTCCACATTCCCAAACCATCTAAGCGTCCCTTTCTTAATCTTACTCATTACGCTTACATCAGCCTTTCATTCTTTATGAATTTCAATATTTTTCACACGATCATACATGGTTTTACCACACATTCGTCTCAGAGATCTCATTTCTACGGCATTCGGCATACGGCATAATAAAAGCGATACAAAAATAAAGCCTTTATCGATCAAAACAATGGTGTTCAAAAGCGTTAATTAAGGTTAGGTTTATTAACTTTATCAAAATGTTTAATACTTATTTCAACAGTATTCATTCCTAAAAGATTAATTTATGAAGTTATTACTAGGTAAGCCTCCTCTGAAAACCATGTAGTTATTTAAATTTACTTTGGGCTTTTTCAGTTTTAATAAAAACGTTTGTGATATGAAAAAATAATATTCCAAGGAGAGAAACTTCCATTACATTCCTTTCAATAGCTTTATCAAAGTTAATCAACGTCAAACTTAATCCAACCGAAGATTAATTTTCCTCAAAGTAATTAATCCTCTAACAATATTCAAGAATTAAACCACTGTGTGGATATTTTTTTACACTCACCTACCTTATTAAGTAATCATAACTTTTTCCTTTGTAAAGTTAAAGTAGCCTTGGTAAGGCCTATTGGTTTGAAAGCTGAAAAAGGCCAAATTTAGTAATGCGGACAACCCTCAATTAAAACGTCGCCAGAGGCAACACACCCCAGACTGTAGTATTCTTGCCCGCCACCTGACAACACCCTGACACCCCATATCTCTCTACTTACATTCTACCCTCCCCGTATTTCCTTTCACCACCCTCCCGGTATTTCCCTTCGCTACCCTCCTCCTTCTCTTCGTCGCCATTTCCTTCCCCCCTCAGTTTACCCCTGACAGTTAATAATAATAATGAAGCAAAATTTCAATCAAAATTTTTCTCAAGTTTATTAATTTCAGAATACAATTTGAGATAATAACTAGACTATGTAATTTATTTTTAGAAATTTTTGATTATGGTCACCTTTGTCTCCCCGTTAAGCTGTTAGAAAAGTTATTAAAATGTTTAATCAGAATGGCGAAGTCAATTTTATCCGTCAGATATTAATTAATTCAAAATGAGTCCAACCCCTTCCACTGAGAAATATTGTTTAGGGTGTCCAAATTTGAGGTTAAAATTACATGCTATTAATGTTTATGATATAAATTGTACGTTAGCGGAAAATATTTCGTTCACTTTCATTCAACGAAAAACAATTTCTATGGAATTCAGCACTTTCCCACATTTTTAAATTTGGTACGTTTCATTGCAACGGGGAATATTAATTCTGAGTGATTTTTCCAAATAATCCCTGGATTAATTCAGTTGAAAATTTCATTTCTTTCAAACTCACGGGCGGTGCCGTGTGTGACGTCATCCGGCGGAACTACCTGCTTGACTTCAACCGTGTGCTGGTTGAAATACGTACCGTACCTATCTACTCGTACACTCATTTTAGAGAATATTCATTTTAATCCCATTATCAACAGTTTTCAGTAATGAAAAATACAGAAACGTTTTATAAATGTGGATATTCATTATTATTTGTATTTTATATATATATATTTTTTTTATGTGAAGAGTCCCAACTGCTCCCAACCGTCCGGAATCAGTGAGACTATGGCATCCCCAATTGGGGAATGTTGTGAAGCTGAAGGTATTGGGGAGGGGAAGGAGAAGGGGGAGATGAAGATGAGGAATTACCTGGCTATTTAGATCTCGTCATACTGTGCTTGTCCCACTAGGAGAACCTATGTTGAGAGCAGGAAAAGTTAACAGTGTACAAAGTTCACAAAGTTTACAAAGTTTACAAAGTTTACAAAGCTTACAAAGTTTACAAAGTTTACAAAGTTTACATAGTTTACAAAGTTTACAAAGAATACAAAGTTTACAAAGAATGCAAAGCTTACAAAGTTTACAAAGTTTACAAAGTTTACAAAGTTTACAAAGTTTACAAAGTTTACAAAGTTTACAAAGTTTACAAAGTTTACAAAGTTTACAAAGTTTACAAAGTTTACAAAGTTTACAAAGTTTACAAAGTTTATAAAGTTTACAGAGTTTACAAAGTTTACAAAGGTTTTTAGGGTGCCTAATCGAAAGAAAAATGATTTCAATGAAGCATCTCTTGTTTTATTCCATTCTTCATGCGTATAAGTACACAGCGTATATATCTGATATTTATTATAGTTTTAAAGTAATGTAGAACAACGTTAATGACTCTTACATCCTTGATACTGCTGTCCAGGAGGTGTGTCCTGCAATTAAACAACAATTGGAAATATCTCAGCCACGATGTTTTTGTAGGGTAAATCTTTCCCCGCCTTTTGGTTTATAAATTTATTTATAACCTATTTAGTTAACTCACGTCGTAGTTGTACCCTATGGCAGTCTATGATACCGTGTTACATTGTTTTCATAAGACTGTTCCTAAATGGAGAAATGTATACGTTTGCATATTAGAATGTTACCGTAAATACGTATGAACATTATATCATCAGCTTTTGACCTTTTCCTGTTATGACCCCCAAATGGGTTACTCTCTGTCTAGTGAATTATTAGTATTCGACGACATATTAAGAATTTCTAACAGAGACGGGTTACAATTTCTTTTGTATTACTTTTACGGGATTTATGCTTCGAATTAATACGTTAAATATGAGAAAATGGCTCGCAAAACACGTAAATGTAATTGAAGATTATATTCCAGTACAGATTAAACGATTGTTGGAACTCAGTAGTTTAAAAAAAGACCTATAAATATAACTATTCATTTCTTCTTCAGTAAATGCGAATTCACTTTGTGGCGCCATTTAAAATTATTTAAACAACTATTTTAATAAATAAATATCTGCTTTTTTCAAATAAACGAAAACACGTATTTGTGTCACCATTTTAAATTACTTGAAAATAAATTAGTTTGTTTAAACCGCTATTTTAATAAATAAATATCTACGTTTCTAAACCAATGGCTTCATCATCAGGATACCATCTATACTAAAAAATAATTACATTTTAGCTTAGACAAATAAAAACAAAAAGTGGTGGGAGTGGGTAATTAATCAGGAATTAATGTAAAAATATTTACACGCAAGGAACAAAACTGTATTTAGCAAATACTAGAAATTCAACCAAAATCAAGGAACAACAATACAAATACGAATATAAAATGAAATATAACAAACACTACTGTTTTGGACCACTAATTTATTCAGTCGGTTCAATTCAAATGATTTATTTAAACGGCTCAAATCAGTGCTTGTTTTTTTTTATAAATATATCAAACCGCAAAGTAATTGCTCTCTACGAAAATATAAAAAAGTGGATTAAATATTTATTAATTAAAATACTCTGTAGTAAATGATTTAGAGAATAATGGTAAACAGTAGATTCAACAATTTCTTTTAAAATCTAAATTAAGATGTGGCTTTTCCCGGTTTCCCGCGCGGGCGTTGTTAATCAAAGAAACATTTTGCTAAAAGGCAACGGTTTACTGTTTCCGTAAGAAATCTGTTTGTACTGCGGATGTTGGATTCCAATATTCGCATAGCGAATCCCGTAAATTCCACAGCCGAGTCCCGCCGGGGCGGCGGAATGCGAAATTTCTTCGAAACTTTGTTTATGATTTCAACAAACTTCTTGGTATTCATGGTGAAATTATGACGTCCCCTGTTTCTATTGTTATCGACTATAATGGATAATACATCCTCGTTAAAAATTTTCCACGTTTATCTCAGCATTCCGAAGATCCAACATTGATTGATAACGTCTGACTAAAAATATTCGTAAAAACACTGACTGATTTTGTTAACATTATTAATAAATTAAATAATTTTTTCCATGGTTTTCTTATTTTTGTGTTCAATGTTTAGATACGTGAAAGCTGGTTTTCATAGTTAAACAAAATAAGTTTGCATGTTTGTTTAGTCTGTTAGTATGTGATTAAATTAATACAACATCTTTGAATTTCAACTCATTTTCAATGTTACATGATATGCAAATATAAGTAATTCAAAGATCTTCGTTAGAAACATATATTTCCAATAATGTTTTAGTATTCCAAGTAAAGCAATATTATCAATTTGTATCTGATACTCGGTAAAATATAAGGAGTATTTATTTAATAAAAGTAAAAAGTCATTATTAATAAAATTATTTAGAAATACTTTGTGTACACCGCTCTTCGTTTTTTTTTTCTCTGTGGAGTGGTGTACACAAAGTATTTCTTATTAAATTTTCATAATGATTAGTTGTTAATTATCGGTAAATTCGTTACGGCGATCACACAAATAATTCAAAATACACATTTATATGAACTGTTTTTGTATTTAATTCGTAGAACTCCATTCGCTGATTTATTAAAATTAATATATGATGTTAAAATAATAAAAGAAATTTTTCAAAATTTTGCAGGATATATCTCTTAGTGAATAATCATTTGCTGGACAACAAAGATCCTAAGCCCTTACATGTAGAAAGAAAGGGTCTTAAATTAAATTCACTTGAACAATTGGTAATTAATAAACGAACGAATGATCGTAATGTAGGATTAATTAATAAATTAAGGTAAATTATTTATTCACCACTTCTCAGTATGTTCACATTACCAAAACAATATAACACATTTAAATAAATCAATTAAGAAAATATTGTACTATAAATTTCCATTATAAATGTAAAAATCTCACAGAATACAGAATTTTTTTCTAACTAAATCGGTTTTACCGATAGTAAATAATAGTTTTAAACACCCCTCCAAATAAAATCATATAAATAAGTCTTCGCAATTTGGATTAACTGCAGTTTGAAAATAGCCTTAAACGCCGAAACAGCTGTCACAATAATAAAACTATTTGCAGAACTAAATAAAGATATTATAATATTTGATTTACATTTAATTTTAAAAAAATATACACATATGTTCCATTTCTACTTGTGGAATTCGCTGGAATTATGCTAAAGTATATATTTTCACATCTGATTTCGAAATCATAATATTTTAATTCAAATAAAGGCCAGCATATTCCGTTGTGGTAATCCATCTCGGCTCGCATTTCAGGAGGAAATGATATATCGGTTACTTAACAGCACGTGTCGCCTCTTTTTGCATTACAGCAATGGAAAAATCCAGATTTATTGAAATAAAACCTTTCGGAAAATGTTCCCATGAAAAAAAAACATTTTCTTTTTTTGGTAGCGCGCGATATCCAACCTTACTTTGTAGGGCCAGATCTGTAGCAGATAACATAAGCGATCCACCTTATTATGTGTTTGCGGAACGGAGGTCGTTGCGTTCAGTAGAAATATCGCCTTTAATACATTCCCATACCAAGAGAGATCTAGGAATAACTATTGATTCTAAAGTCTCATTTGACGTACCTAAACATTGACTACATTAAGTGTAAATCATTAATAATGGTGGAATTTAGTCACAGAATGTGTAAATCTCAATGTATTCTAACCCTTTACAATGCCGTGATTACATGGAAACTAGAATATGAAAGCACGATTTGGAATCCACATTACTAAAAATATGAACATAGTTGGATCTGTTAAAAAAAATGGTAGGAAATTTATCTTTCTAATTTGGTCTACGTGACCGTCTTAGATTATTCGACGTAGCCACGTCTTGAATACTTCAACATTGATAAACTTACAACATAATCTTTTAGCATTATTTAAATAAATGTCCGTAAATTCCTATTGTTAAAGACGCCATAGCACACTCCAGCTGAATATATTGAATAAATAAAATTGCCTATCTTAGCCCACTGTCTCAAATGTGTCAATTATACTCGTACATGGTGTCTAAAACCTAGTGGTAAAAGTGGGAAACGGCTAAATCTGCATCACACTTGGAGTCAGCTTTGTAGTACTTTTTTGTTTTGTTTTGAGCTTTCGTTGTCGAGTAATTCGATTCCAAAGATGGAATTCTTTGTGGTCAAAACATAAATATTCGATCGCTACGAGGTCACAATTAGATGTTTACTATCTTTTAAAATGCACCGAAGCGTAGACCCAGCTACAATAAAATTTCAACCTTTTAGTTCCTGAAAAAATTAAAAAAAAAAACTATTTTAAGAGATAAAATACAAAGTCTCAGTACATTTTTTTTGTTTTCTCTATGTGACGTCGATCCACCATTTTCCCACTTCTACCACTAGTTTTCGGACACCGTGTACAATAATATATACGAATATAGACATTTTTGTCGATAATTTATACATTGTCAAAAAAATGTTTTCCTATTACTTAAAATTACTTAGATAATAATATTATACAGCACTTCTTGTGTCTCTCTACGTGTCTCTTGCTTTGTATTATGTATCATTTGAGTGAGTTTTTATAATTTTATATATATGTCTTGTGAATTATATTTGCATTTTAATAATTTATGTATAATAATTCAGTTTTTCTGAATGGATTGTTGTTACGTAATTACAAACATTAAATATCTATAAAAAATCACAATAAATAAATAAACACGGTTTTTCCAGAGATATTTTAAATCTAGTTGTGAAATAAATAAGATATGTTTAAAAAAAACTGCACTGACATACTATAACACCTGTCACTATCTCTACTACCCAGTTTCGGCCGAGTTTCGGTACTTGTTTTTAACTATTTTGAATAATATGGAAGAAGAAACACATTGGGGTCTAGTCTTATTGTTTGAATGTAAAATTTTGCAAGCTGATAATAGTTACGTAAACCCAGAATACTCAATCACAAAATATTTTCAAAGATCTTGACGTTATGAGGTGTGATGAGGAGAGGGAAGGGAAGGAGAAATGATCATGTCGTAAATATTTTGAAGAGAATCGATTTTCATAATTTGTTTAATTTCAAATTGGCGTTGGAAATGGCAATTGAATGCTCTCAGGGAATTCCTGACAGCCTGAGAATGACATCGTATTTTTTAATGAATGTCTCAAAAGATTCTCCTATTTTCCGAGAAAGACATTTAGAAAGCCGCCTATAAAAGAGATGAAGCAACACTAAAAAAAGTTTTATAAATATCTCCATGTTGGACTAAACTAAAAAAAAAAAATCTTAAAAGGAATATAACCAGCTGGAGAAGGAGAATTTAGAATTCTAAGACCAAGAATGATGCCGGTATGTATTCGCCATACTCTATTATCAATGGACAAGTTGCAAAAGAAATTGGAAAAGGTGGTATCTTCGTCTCTATGGAGGCAAATACATAAACAGGATAAACAGTATTAAGTTTTACTTCTCACAGTGTTTGAAAATGTGTATTGGAGATTAAACTCAGAACGCTCGTATAAATAATCCCGGGAAGAAGTATTAAATTCTATTCGCCGAGTGTAAACTCAGTTAACGACATTTTTAAAGTACACTTCTGTGAGTTTTCTGCAAGAAAGAAAAGCACACTGCAGCGGATGAACCGAAGAAACGGGATTCTGTGTTTAATGGACCGAAAATTCTTGGATATATTTCCAGGACACCATCAAAAGGTAGAAATCAACAATCACGCTTAATATTTATGAATGCAAAGTGATTTCACAAAAGTTTTCTGCTTCTGGAGACTAGAGTGGTATTCTTCTGTTACAAAGGACGAAATTTTGGAGATTATTTGATCGAACACATGTCCTAGAAGTTTGACGTAACTTTACAAAATTGCTAAGAGCATGAGCTTTGCGTTTGTAATAGGAATAGTCCAATTTTTGAATAAGAAACACCAGTGAAAAATAATATGGCTAAAAAATATGTATATTCATAAGTATCAGCAAACTTCGATTCTGAATATAAACCATAAAAAAGGACCATAAAATTATCACGTAGAATTTATAAATCGTTAAAAAAACACCATCTTATAAACACACCCTATTCTGTTGGTTACATTGCATTCTGGACATGTGACGTCATGGGGCTCTATTAGTGCGTATTCCGGTTTTGCATTTGTATCGAAAATTTCATAATATGTCAATTGTATTTTAAATGTCATATCATATCTATTAGTTTAGTGAAATTAAACATAATTTGGGTAACTTTAAGCTCTCTTATTGTTGTTCTAGAAAAAAAAAACAACATTACTGAACAAAATTAGGTAATTCGTGGGCATATCAATTACCAATACGCAAATTATGACAATGATATTTAAAATATTATAATTATTCTAGGAGTTGAAGTGCATAATGTTATTACTTATGTTTAGTTATGGTTTAATGTGATGGAATATATAAGTATCTACAGAAAGATTCATCGTTATTTTGACATTTGACATTTTAACCTCATAACTGACATTTACGTAGATTTCGCGCATTTTAGCGGGCTTCGAAAAAATTAAACTTTCTCGACTATGTAAAATACTGGTTTTTAATTGGTAGAACGTCACTATTTATTTTTAAAATAGACTGGAGCTTTAATAAATTAATATATATAATACAATAAATTTTGTTGCGCCGAAGTTCTCGTGTCTGATTCAATTAGAAAGGTTTCGATTAGACCATTGAATAAATCATTTTGATTGGTACTTAAGAATCGAAATTGGAAATTAAAGATAACTAGCTGAAGTACCTAGCGTTGTTCGGACTTATAAATGGTTTGGAGTAAATCTCCGTAGCCGTGATGTGTTACCTTTACCCCTACCTCTTTTCCTAACCCTACCCTACCATTAGCCCCTACCCCCACCCCTACCCTAACCCCTACCCCTACCTCTACCCTCACCCCCAACCCTACCCCTACCCATACTCCTACCCTTACCCCTACCTCTACCCGACCCTTACCCCTTCCCCTACCCCTACCCCTACCTCTACCCCGACCCCTACCCCTATCCCTTATATTATATTTTGTTTAAATGATGGTAGAGAGTCAACAAATATGTCGAGAACTAGGTTGGAACAAACATTATTAAATATTTGGAGAACACTTGAAATTGGTGAATTTGCGACAGCATTTATTTTGTTGTTTAATGTGTAAAATAGTTTGATGTGGCGGGTACGTTTCGTACGTAAAATCATAACACTAATTTGGATTCCTAAACATGTTGGCATCATGGGTAACGACACTGCGGATTCTTTAGTGTAACAAGGAACATTCCACCCTATAATTACCCTCAAAAACCACATACGATTATCTGTCATTTTTTCAGAGACAGAATCCGCAATGTTTGGGCACATTGCTAGTCAATCCAAAGGAGCTTCCTATGCCTTAATAGAAAGGGCTATCCCATCAAAAGTCCGGCTTCAATAATTTTCTCTTTTTTCCATAAAATATTTTTCTTCACCCATTCGAATGAGGATTGGAGATTGCTCTGTTCTCACTCACCATCTTAAAATTCACGAGCTAGACTCCCCAGATTGTACTTTATGTAGTCTAGAAGTGGAAACTTTAGATGGAATATATTTTGGTCAACATAATATAATAGTAACCCAACACTACTCATAATTAATCTGCCACAAAAAAAATAACTTAAGCACATTAATAGTTTTCAGAACGAATGGATCAAAAATGTATTTTGAAAGAAACAGTGCATTACGCCTACCCACGCCACTGGAACAAGAAGCAAAAAACGCTATTTTCTTCGAGCAATACATAGGTACATTTTCATAAGCAGACAATATTATGCTTCGTCTAGACAGTTCATATTCTGAGAAATAATTTCTAAGAAAGTAATTCTCTGTAGCTAAGTCTACTAATCTGCATGCTCACTGTCGAATTCTAAGAAACGCTCTTTGCTAAAAGAAGATACTTCATATTATACCAGGAGCTGTCAAAAAAAAATCTGACGTCAATACCTTTATAGTTTTTAAGTCCAATCCCAACAGTTTGGTAGGTTGGAAAAAATTGCCACCACGCAATAAACCTGCTCATAATAAATATTATTTATGAGTGTAATTTGCTTTATGGAAGGTTTTTATTTTATTTTTTAAGTACATGATCTTCTGTTAATCGCATTATAATGCAGGAAAGTGACGGGTCCTTTGTACTATGTACCTACCACAGATCATATAGCAACAAATCACTTGGCTCATGAAGATGTGGGAATTTACATATTTGTTGCATTGTCAGCCTCAAAATTGATATACATAATCGAATCTATGGCGATTTCTTCCTTGAAAGGAATATTAATGCATTTCACACGCTCAGTCGTACCCAAGTCAGATCCATCCACGTCACTGAAGAGGAACACTTACAGAGATGTGCTGTGGGTGTATCTGTGTGCCCGAAGTAACCTCAATTTGATCTTACATAGGGTGAAATTAGTCAAACATTTTCAAGTACGAATAGAAACTTTTTATTAATATTGATGGTCTATCGATCTTGTGTTGTGAGCCATAATTTTGTGCACTTTTGAAAACTCAATAAAAGCAAAACTATAAGTCAAGTTGACAAACAGGAAAACCATTTCTCAAAAATTATGTCTCCCAAAATGGCCACAATATCTCAGCTGGTATTCCTCGAATCTATCATCATAATTGTATCGAACGTGCATACAAAGTTAAATATTTTAAACAGATAAAACATCTTTCTTTACAACCAAATATAAATTATTGCAAAACACGTGCAATAATCAAGCCGAGAGCTGGTATTTCACGACACCAAGCGCCAAGATCCTATATTGAACCACAAATGCAATAGCAAGTCAAGATTGCACTACAAATGCAATACCGAGCTGAGATTCCACAACACGTGGACATAATGTTCGGCCGCACCGCGCGTCCTATAAATAGCGTACGCACAGCGGTATGTGCTCTCTATTCAATTCAACCGCAGAATGGACAACATGTCCTCCCTTGGATACCTGTCGCTACCAGACAAGAACAGTCTTCTTTACGCAGCCACCGCTAAAGTCACCACCCGCTACCTCAGCGACCGACCATACTGGCTGGTACCATAAGTCAAGTACGCTAGGAGCGGGAAACAACTAAACGCCTTTTCTTAGTCGTGCGGCCTTGTGTGCTGGTGCCTAAATATTTACACTATTTTTCTTGTGCGGGTCCTACACGTCACGTACAATGATTTATAAAAACTCTTTGACACAAAGCAGATGGTTGTGGGTTGATTTCTTAATGAAAATTCTCCCCTGGTTGAGGTATTGTGGCTGGTTTAATTAAGAATACCCGACATCCGACATAACCCCATATAAAAAAAAACTGGTGGTGTCAAGTCTAGGCTATAGGGGGGTGGGGATTTGTTACGAAACATTTCCTCCACCACCATACCAGTGTAGTCATATTGGATATGTGGCATGTTGCCTCGCCCCACCTTGCTGCATCCAAGTCCCGTTGTTGTAAATTAAATTTAAATTTTCAGCGCAAAAGTTGATTTGGGTATGGCCAAAGCAATTTTATTCCAGATCTTCCCATACAGACGCGTTAATTTGCGCGACGTTCTTTTCGTTCTTCCTTCTCTGTTGAAGTCCTGTTATTTTTTTCTTATTGTCTCATTTCTCCTTTATCAACAATTTAATGAAATTTACATTGGGATACTGATTTAAACCGTTTAATTGGAAATGATCACGAAACAGTTGTATAGGAATCGTTGTATTTGTAAACTATTTTACACAAAGAGTGCGTTATTCCTCCGTAAAGTGATCTATGGTGATTTTTTTTCCAGAAACTGAACTCTTGCAAGCCGCTTACCCCGCGCCCCTACCACAATCGATTCTTTACTGGATCGATATCGAAAGTCTAAAAACTCATAGCCAATCCCATTTCATATAATCTTATGTTTTTCATTTACCTTTAAAAAATAATAGTATATGTTTGATATAGTCTAAAACCTACTTAAAGATACATAGATTATAATGTGTCTCCATATTAACTCTTTGTCACCATAAATGTGAATCTGTACCTACTAATTTTCCAACAGTATATTTAATAATGTTGAGTAACTACGGAAGTAGATTGCCTGGATAAATTGTTAATAAATAATTTAAAGTCACTTACATTGACTTGTCTAGGATCTAGGAGTTCAAAGGACTAATTATGTAAATTGGCGACAACAGAATTCTTTCAAAGCAATATTTTAATTTAATTTTATTTCTTTTTTTTATTAACCGACCAATATCCAATTACACAAAATACATAACACGAAATGAAATAAATAAGAGCTACAAAAAATAACAGCACGTACATAATACAAGAATGAAACAAAGACAAAAAGAGGACAAAAATATACATTTGAGATAACATTCAAGTCAAACATAGTTTTAGAAGAGTCCATGCTCTTAGATATTCTAAATGATAATCTTCAAGTTCTAATTTCGTAAAGCCCTATAAAAATCATTCAGACTCTTACCAAAAATTTCAAGGCCTTGGCTTGAGTTAAAAAATCTCAACATTCTGGATAGTGCAGAATGGTACCCATAATAAGTAGTGTTTATCAAGCAAATTCATTGTTTCTGAGTCTACGGCAAGAACTGTTAAACTGAATGAGTTGCAACAAAGAAGGTGAGGTAATAATACAATTAATTATTTTAAAAGTGCAAATAAGATAGACGACACTTCCAGGACATTTCGGTTCAGTGATCGAGGTATTCGTGTCGCCTTTATTGAAAGTTTCTCAGTGAGCCCGGTGGGTGGCGGGTGGCCAGTGGAGGTGGCTGGCGGTGCCTCAGCATCTCGGTAACCGGCACCTCAGTTGACCGGCGCTGTTCACACTTGTCGCCCTGAATAACGTATGAGGCCACTGACGACGCTCCTCCATTACACATACTTCCCAACCTCCCCGATATCTTTTGCAGTCTTGGCAGAGACCACGTTGCAGTACGGCTAGCAAAATGAAATCTCGGTATGCAAAATGAGGAATAAAGCTTTTTATTTTAACTCAACTCACTTATTTTTTTTATCAAAATGTATTCTTATTTGATATATATACACCATGTTTACCCCTACACCGAGAAACTTAAAAGGTCGATTTTTGGTTAATCAACCATTTAAAATGGATTCAAAATTGACTGATTGAACCAGAAATTGGTTGATGTTTTACAAAAAAATTACCGTAGCTGAAGCATTCCATCCTCGGGATGTTTTCAATACTTTTGCTGTTATAATTTTGACGACGGTTAATCAATTAAATTAGAAAATTTAGTTTTTGGAATGTTTTTTGAATAATTCTTAAAAATGCCTAAATTTATAATATTGCAAGTTCCAGCATGAAATCTCTGAAAAAGGAAAATCATTATTTATAGTAATAGCAGTCAACTAAAGTATGTTTGGATGTTTTCAATCTGACATTCGTGGGATAACAGCTCGGTTGGATATGGCAAACAAACACAAGGAGGAATTTCGAGAAACGTGGTACAGATGTACAGTACAAAGCAAGGAATGCAAATCATGTCTTCTGCAATGAACACACTAGATTCAAGTACTCCACTAGGCGTACTAGGTGCCACCCAGCTGGGGCACTTCCTCCCTGTTGTGGGCGAAAATCACTTGAGTTGCGTGGCGCTGGCACGTTGCCCAGGGTGGATTGATTCACTTCTACTATTCGTTCCTCTTCTGGGAAGATAATTTGTTTGTCTAAACTCTTAAAGTTTGAATAGTTCGAGCGGGAAGTTATAATGAATACCCGATACATTATTGCATCGTTCAAGTTATATTGCCTGTCCGGATAAATTACACGCAGTTAGCATAACTCAACTTATATATATATATATATATATTTCAATTCTAAATCTTTAACGGACAAATTCTTAACACTATATGATTTACCAAGCCGAAACCCGAAACAAAATTATCTTAATAAAAAAAACCTCGCTTCAGTTATATGAAATAAGTTTTTCGATTAGTAAAAATTATCTCACGATTATATTTGAAAAAAAATTGTTTTTTTTTGTATTACTTGAAGTCTTGTTGAAGCGTACGCTTGCAAATAGAATAAACTGAAATGAGAACGGTTCAGAGATAATGACTGTTTGTCTCGAATCACGTAGGTAGATATTAAAATAATAAATAAAATAATTCCAAAAACGTGTTTTGTTTTTTTTTAATCCTTTTTGTCCATATTAGCCTTACGATGAAATTGGGTGGATGAAAGTTGGAACTCCGATTTCTTCTAAAAAAACTATACACTGAAATGAACATGCCCGTGGGGTTTAGTCTCGGATCTAGAAAGGGTAACGAAAGGTTTCTTTCAAATCAGATGTACTATTCAATTTATTGAAAAAGAACAAAATTAATGAATTAATAAGACTTACATTGTTTAAACCACTGTTTTTAATATTTAAATATCTACATGTTTCAGAAGCAAAGTTCCCTTCATCAGGATAAACAATATACTAAAATAATAATAAAGCAAATAAAACAAATTACAAACATAAACAAAAAATTAAAATAAGTGATGAAAGTAGGTAAGTAATTAATAGCAAATGTAAAAATAATTAAAAAAAATATATTGTTAAATAAAATGTACACTCGTATAATAGAATTTAAAAAAATACGTTATTTTTCTTATTAATATAAAATAAAATCAAGAAAATAGTTAAACACACAAAAATAAAAAAGTTATACATACTACTATTAAAATTTATAATAATAATATTATAAATACAGTTATTATCTTGAAAATATTTTTTGTATATAATAATATTTAATTGACTATTAACACTTTTTCTAATTTCTAAAATTAAATATTTATCTAATTGTAAACCAGTTGTATTTGTATATAGTACACTTTTAAACTTTTTTTCAAACGATTGGTATTCACTCTGTGACGTCATTATTAATAAATTAATAGAAAAATATGCTATTGTATTCACTGTATAAATATACATAGATATCTAAGTGCGAAAGCGATGCTTATATATTCCTGATGAAGAAAGCATCGCTTTCGAAAGTGGTGAATACAAAGTATATTTTTTAATTCAGGTATTAAAATTTTAAACCTTTATTTATGTCAAAAGAATGATTTGTTTCCAAAATATAGTTGGCAAATTCTGAATATTTATTATTGCTTAAACACCTTAGGTGATCCCTAACTCTAGTATTAAATTTTTTTGAAGTATTATAAAAATGTATTAAAATTCGTGTAAACAAATAATTTTTATAAATTTATTAATTAACTAATTTTTTACCTTTTAGACTGTGCAATTTTCTCTGCCGATAATTAACTGTGTATCAAAATTTAAGGAATTATAATCAATTACCTAATTAATTTATATAATTGATGTTCAAAGTAGGCGAATTACGGATAATTTAATATACGTATATCTGTATATTATAAGAGAAACGTTAACGCCTGAATATGTGAACGTATGAACAGTCGTCAAGGTATGAAATTCACAAAACATGTATCACGCAAACGAATAGGGTCGCTAAAAACACGCTTTGTTGGAATTAATTAGTCGAACTTTTGTGTTTGCGGTACGTAGCATTTATGTTCCAGGAAATTGCAGTTTCCGTTGAATTTATAATGCGTTTTTTTCCCGCCATTTCGCGCTCAGAGACAAATGGAAAATTTTTATTATTGTTCCTTTCGTGATAAACGTGCCGACTGCACCCTTTGAGCTGGCGGGGTTGATTTTTATTTTAGGAATAAATTTCGGTTGCAAATTTGAAACACGCAGCCAACGATGAATATCAAAGTGGAATCTGGTTATTTTAAAATGCACTTCTTTCACAAATATTATCTGTCAGAATTTCCCGTGGGTTCAATTGTTGTACTTGAAAACGTTGGTTTGAGTATTCGCAGTATACATTTGTGATATTTTTTGGCACGTTTCGGTGGACATTTTATTCTCACCTCTGAGCTCTTTCATTGCATGAAATATAAGCAAATTGTCAATATTTCAATTAGAAGCGTAGAATTTTAACAACAAATTATTATCCTAAGATAAGTTTAAATCTATAAACGTGATCATTCCAGTTAGGTCGGATATCCATTGCTTCAATGAGGTTCTTTCAGGTTTATTGAAACTTGCGGCATTTCGATGGTCTCTGTCCATTGCATGGCTCATGCAATCATTATAAATGGGTACATCATCAAATAATATTGTTTTTATTTTTTTTTTAATTAATGAAGTATACGGGTACATATATTGTAACATTATCGTTTTCATTTTATATAACTTTCTTTTTATGTGTAATAACACATTGTAATTATGTGACTCTACCCTTCGTCAAATTTAATGTTTCAAAGACCCAATCATGTCTGATTACGTCTAAAAGGGATCGAAATGACAATCTAGTCTCCTTTAATGGAAGCAATATTTCCAACAATCCCTCCATTGATATGCTTGGTGTAACCTTAAGTGACCAGCTCAGGGATGGTGCTCCATCGAGGCCAGAGTAAAGTTAGCCTCTCAGAAGCTGAGCGTATTGAACAGAGCTCGCAGATACTTTAATAGTATACAACTGCTGACCCTGTACAAATCGCAAGTGCGCCCGACTGTAGAATTTGGCAGCCACCTCTGGTTGAGAGCCCCAAAATATCTGAAAAAAACCTTGACTCTGTGCAGAAATGGGCGGTTCGTTTGATAGATTCGCCTCTCTTAACAAAAGGACTGCAATCTTTGGAGCACGGGCGTCAGGTGGAAATGCTTCTTTGTTTTACCAGAGGAACTAGCGTCATTGATCCATTTGTCACCGGTGCATAGTCAGGAAACACGCCAAACGCGCGCCCACCATTTGCACACGGTTGATATTTGCCACATGAGAACGGGTCGCTTCTACGACTCGTCATTGTGTTCAACAGCTCGACTGTGGAAGGATATGCCGGCCTCTGTGTTTCCTCCACCCTACAACATGGGTCTCTCATACTACACTCCTTCCTATCCTCTAAAAGACCATCTATACAGCATCCCCAAAGATGATTTAGGTTTTGAGGGAAAGTATTTCTCTCAGAGCCTCTTGTGTGGAGTTACTGTGAAAAAAATAATGCATTCTATAATAAAACATTTTTATTAATTGAAATTGTGTGTACTTCGACCCCCTCCTTCAAACGATGTTCGCAATGAAAAAAACAATTTTTGAAGAATATTTCAAGTCGAATTTAACCTGTTGATGAATATAATGATCTTATAAAACCGAAATTATGTTACTTGCTGATTCATTTGAACGTCACTAAAATCATGTCAGAAAAAGGCACATTGATAAATTTATCGAATTAAATTGTTAATTTCAGTTGGTAACATTTCCATTCTGAGCATAGTCCATCTGAGAATAAAGAGTTAACTATGTACTAAAGATTGAGGATGCTTGGATCACCAAACACGTTTAATACATTTTACTCGTCCTGGAATACTGGCCCGTTTGATAGGATCGTTAAAAGTATTCTTCGAACCTATTATAAAACAATAAAGAAACACGTGTCAAATAAAATATGCCGGCGAGGGAAGGGAATACTAGAAACCTAGGAATCCGTAATATCAGAGGGTCCATAATATTGACAAAGAAAAGCTATCCAATGTAAAAGAGTGAAAGAGATCGTTATGAACTAATTTATATATATTATCATGTTACTCGTAAAACATATGTAGGTATATTTTGTCAATTATTACATTACATAATCAAGTTGATCACTTAACCGCCCTACCCATACGAACTTACGTGTATACGGCCGCTATATCATCGCCCGAACGCAACAAACCGTATCCCGTACGTTCAGGTACAAAAAAAACTATACCCGAAACCCTCAAAACATTCGTATACGTCAAGTTTGTTCCTGCGTCATCTCGTTTGTTATTTCGAAGTCAGCCGAAGCTAACGGATGCGTTCGGGTATTTTCGTCTCTCCCATACAAGTTCGCATATTGTAAACACGTATTGTTATTGCGAAATCAAATAATAAAAAACCGATGTTTTTTTACACAGAGGACGGGCGGTTACTTTGGCAACATTACCATTGTATTTTAGTGGAAAACAGTTGCTTTGTGGTTTGACATATTTAATGAAATAAAACAATAAATTTGTTTAAAATCGCACAATGTATTTTAATTATTACGACCATCCGGTTTCGCTTAGCCTAAGTTTCATTAGGGTACAAAATTAAACTCCACAAAAAACACATCGCGTGGGTATTGTTTTATTTCATTGCCATTATAATTTATTTAAAACGCTGTTGTAAATGACATTTTTGTCTTTTTTGGGAAAGATATTTTTAGTTATACATTACTTTAGAACAAACTAAAGGACTGCAATATAATAAAGTGTATCCGATTTATTTTTGACCTTTAGAAATTAAATTATATTAACAAATATACGTGCGCGATTACGAAAACATCAAATCACGAGGTCAATATCACACCATTTCCTTCCTACATAATAATATACCATCAATATTGACTGACATACTCGTACATATAATAATATATATTTATTTATTCGTAAGAAACAAACAGCTTTTAATACAGATTTATATAAAAGGAAGTTTTACAAAAGGTGAGCCAACAAAGTTTCTTATGCTAAAGTGGGTTAAGTAAATATGTTTACAAAAAACAAAAGAAGAAGGAAGGGAGGAGAGGAAGAGGAAGATAAGATCGGGACAGGAGATGCTCTCGATAGAATTTATACGCGTGCATCAATTTGTGGTCGTACGTAACACTGCGGTTCGATATTTTGATATTATTTGGGTATTACGAAGAATGTCGATATTGTGAAATTTAATACGAAATATTGTGATATGATTGTCTGAAAAGATGTGTTTTAAGTTTAGTTCTGAATTCTGTCGAGTCTTTGATAATTCTTAAGTCATGCGGCAGTTCATTCCAGGCTTTAGGTCCTGACACTCCGAAAGCACGATCCCCGAACTTAATATTAGGTGTGCGCTTTGGTTCCTTCAACCTGCCGATAGCTGATGACGATGCTGACCTAAGGGTGGACTGCCGTGAGTTGGTATTTTCGGGAATACACAGTTCTGATAAGTAAGACGGAGCCATTCCGTTGAGCGACTTAAATATCATCCAGCAGAGCTTGAAATGGATGTGAATGTTTATAAAGTTAATGAGCTCTGGCGAGTCTAATAATTTAGTTCGCAGTGTTTGAGTATTGGGTCTCTATTCGCTCATGTAAATCAAGAATGCAAACTATTTCCGCCACCTTCTTGGACGAGTGACACATTCAGCAGCTTGCGGTAATTCCCCTTCTCATCAGTCATCTCGATTAGATTTTGTAATATAAATTATTTATTTATTAAATTTCGATGTTATATACAAATTATACGGTATTTGGGTAGGTAGGTACTGGAGAAGCGATAAGTATTCACATAGTGTGACATTAATAGCAGACAAAAATTAGGGCGCTACGATCGTTTAAAATATTTCAAATGGTATCATCAAGATAGCTCATGGAAAGATAATTGTAATATAAAAAAAGCACAATGATCCATGTCTATTTTGTTTTTTACTTTAACCAAACGGTGTTCAGACATTAGTGGTACATTGCAAAAGAAGATGATTCTACATCATATTCTAAGACAATTTTATTTTTAAACTTTTCTCATTATTTAACGCTTTAAAAGGAAGATAATTTCAGGGCGATATTTCAAATTTCTGAAATACATGTATCGAAATAACCTTGTATTAGATGTCAGATAAATAATTCTAATTCAATGACCAAAATTATAAATTTGAAACAAAAACATGAAAAAATGAATTATGATGTTTTGGGTTGTTTCCGACAAACTATCAAATGCAAGAATGTGTACACATTTCAAAGACGACGTGAACAGTTTTGTGTTGCCATAGTAATGACATTTCGTAGTTCCAAAATAATAAATATCTACAATTAAATGCCAAGCTATACGAGTATATCGTGAACACATAAAAGGTGGGATATTCCAATATTGGCTGTTCTTTTGTTGTTTTTTGTTTTATGTGATACCACACAAAAGTCCCAGCTGGTCCCAACCACCTGGAGCCAGTGAAACTACGACATCCCCAATTGGGATATGTTTTGAAGCTGAAGGTATTGAGAAGGGGGAGGAGATGGGAAAGAGAAAGGTGGAGAAGTACCTGGCTATTCAGATCTGGTCACCAAACACGCCTAAAGCCATTTCAAGCAACTTTTCGATTCTGAATTGTGGTCTTTCACCAGGGCGATACTGACAGTATGTAGCATTCTGGAACGTGCCGCAAATATACTAAATATTATTTTTAATGAATAAATTGTGAAATAACACAGTGTAATTGCGCACGCCGGGATTTGAACCCGCAACCTTCGCATTCGTAGCTAACGATCGAAGCCACTCAGCCACGGAAACAGTTAATTGAAAACGAGATTAAGGGCTGTCAGATACTACTTTAAACAGGAATCTCGCCCACTACATAATTCGATTTATTGAATGGTTGTTTTGTTAGAACAAGCGCATGTTAGGCTGGTTTATGGGTTGTATACGTCACGTGTTGTTTGGGGGTGTTCCATAAATCACGTCTAGCGGGAAACTACCATTCTACTTCAGTAGACCGCCCCGTTCGGACCAGTGCGGTTCACCCTGTAGGAATCCACTGTAATGGATACGTAATGTGTTTGTTTTATTGCAGGAACAAATGAGAGCTAAATCAAAATAAATATATAAAATTAATGGCTAGAGGTAAAAGGGGTCATATATATTACCTTTCACTGCAAATGGTGTCATTATAACTACACATACCAATACAACACATAAACTATACATTCTTGCTAAATACACTCAAAATACATACTTTAGAAAACAGAAGAAAAATAACAGACCTAACTTTTTTATTTAAGATTATTTATTGTGTATAATTAGACTATTGTGAACTCCTGCAACTAATCAATTTCAAAGTACCTCATCGACAAACTCGGCAAAATATGTTATTCTGTAACAATAATTCTGGGACAAACTACCAAATGCATGCACCCATTTCTCGTCTACATATACTTGGAAATAAATTCACCTCTGCTATAGATATATTTAACATAAGTTTAGACATGTTTAAAAGATACCTGAACGATATTTTTATGTTGCAACAATTATAAGAGCATCGTATAAGAGCTATTGTTTCATTATTATTTTTTTATATATTATCTTTATACTCATCTACAATCCAAAAACTTGTTCCTCTTTTTTTTCTTTCTATGTATCATATACCAGATTATGTATTATGCAATTCCATACATTTTTACATCATCCGAAATATAAAAACACAATGATCTTTTTTCACAATGTCATGCACTCATATTATAAGAGTATTATATTATGCACTTGTGTATTATGTATCATGTAGATCAGGCTATTAATATTTTTACTAAAAAAAAAAAGTAGTATCTACAAATTAAAAACCTTTCCCTTTGTAACTTCTCTGTGGCATGCACTTATACATTATTATACCTTCATATATATTATAAATATGTTACACTTATATACCAACTATGCATCATGTTATTTTTTTTTAAGTTCTGTACACATAATCATTTTAATGTTAAAATATGTAAAAGCCCTTTGGGGCGTTAATGAATGAATAAATAAATAAAGAATAAATTATAACCTCAGTTAAAGGTTCAAGAAATAATGTATATTCATATTTAACAGTTTTTTTAAGTATTACGTTACTATTGTAACATAATACTGTCAAACTTGCTTTTATCTATGTAGGAACATTTTTAAATGTTGTAGATGCGGACTGAAACAGTTTTACGGACGGTTTTTCGAAAGTTACCTCTACCCCCAATTAGTAGTTTTCCTCTTAATTTGAACGTCAAGTGCACAAAATCTCATTAAAAAGTAGCAACATTCTGTTTTAAGGAGTAGGAATGGGGAAAGGGGTGATGTTTCGAAATCTCGTATAGAATGTGACCTTTCTCTTATTTCGAAAGTCAAGTGTCCAAAATTTCATCATAACGGCCTCCATGGTCGAGGGGTAAGGCTCTCGACTACGAGTCCGAAGGTCGCTTGAAATGGCTTTTAGTCATGTATGGTGATCAGATCGGAATAGCCAGGTATTTCCCGACCTTCCTCTCCCCCTTCTCCTTCCCCTACCTAATACCTTCAGCCTCACAACATTCCCCGATTGGGAATGCCATAGTCTCACTGGCTCCAGACGGTTGGGCGCAGTTGGGACTCTTGTGAGGGGTTGATATAAAAAAATTGTTTTATTGCATAGCGTAAAAATATAGACAGATATAATACACGTGCAAGGCGAAATTGGACCTGCAGAAGACTGAAGCCATTGAAGTAGGCTAAATAAGGAACCTTAAGGCGTGTTGTAGAAGCAATGAAAGAAAAGAGGATATAAGATTGGAAAAAAATACTTTTTAGGGTGTTAATCCGTTATACCCAATCGAAGTTATTATAATTTATTCAAATACCCTTCTATCGACGGAAAACATTTCCTTCCAAACAAAATATGCAAAACTCAGTAATTTCTCAAAGGATTATACAGTAACTCAATGGTAGGAAACGAATAATTATTTTCCTTCGAATTTTATCATTTCATCAATAAAAAAGTTAGACTTGCATTGAGAATTCCATTTGAGTCTAAAAAAATAAACTTTTTTTTTTAATGAACTAGGGGTAGATTTCTCCCTCTGGTAAGGCTGCATTACAGTAGGGAGTTTGGTAAATATTTCCAATATCGACCCGTTGGCGAGTAAAATCTAGGTGGTTATATTGGGTAGTCTCTAAATGTTTTTTTTTCTGAACTTTAACCGCAGTTACAGTTCTGAATGAAATTCTGAGAATTAAAATCTATATATATACAAAAATCAATGTAAGTTTGTTTGTTTCTTTGTCCTCGATGTTCTCGAAAATCACTGGACCGGTTTCGCTGAAAATATCACAGTTTGTTCTTATTAGTGCCGGGAAGGTTTATAAAGTAGTTTAAATGAAATTCAATATTTAAAACTGTTGTTATAAAGTTTTAAAATTAGTATGAAAAGCATTAAACCCGCCATGTTTTATTTAGGTTAGCCCATAAATATAACACTTTGGTTAACTACAGATTGCATATTTAAAAGAAGAAGTTTTTTTTGGGTAGAATATTTTCAAAATGGAAAACACGAGTAGGTACCTACTTAAGATTTTTATGACTTAGATATATTTTGAAAAAATAAATGTTTGGAATGAAATAAAATATTCAAATGAATGTTTCTTTATTTAAAAATAGTTAGTTTCGCTGTCAAACCAATTATGGCACCCTAATGATAAGCAAGAATTCACAACTTCATAACTTTATTAAAAAAAAAAAATCCCGAGCAAGGCCGGGTACACATCAGCAAGTATTTTATAAATTTCATGTTTTCCGAGCCATTGTATAATGCCATATGATATTGTTGTGTTTATATTATTATTTGTGGGTGAGTTAATAAATGGTTAATTACGTGTTTTAATTTATATTAGTTCAAACACATTTTTTTAACATATCTAGGAAATATGAATAGCTACTAGTAATACTTTCTTAATAGTAAAACGTTTTAAAAAAAACCCATTTTTATTAATTATATGGTGTTCCTGACGTAATGTATCACTGATACGGTTTAAAACAAATAATTTAAATAATGGAGAAGTATCCACGAAAGTTACAATTATATGGTGTTCCTGACGTAATATGTCATTGACACGGTTTAAAATAAATAATTTAAATAATGGAGAAGTATCCACGAAAGTTACAATTATATGGTGTTCCTGACGTAATATGTCATTGACACGGTTTAAAATAAATAATTTAAATGATGGAGAAGTATCCACGAAAGTTACAATTATATGGTGTTCCTGACGTAATATGTCATTGACACGGTTTAAAATAAATAATTTAAATAATGGAGAAGTATCCACGAAAGTTACAATTATATGGTGTTCCTGATGTAGTGTGTCACTGACACGGTTTAAAATAAATAATTTAAATAATGGAGAAGTATCCAAGAAACTTACAATTATATGGTGTTCCTAACGTAATGTGTCACTGACACGGTTTGAAATAAATAATTTAAATAATGGAGAAGTATCCACGAAGGTTACAATTCTGCAAGTATGAAGCTTTTCTATTTTTACGCTGTCATAGAATCAATGTTCTGTACGAAACGTTAATCACAAAACCTTCTATCTTAAAAAGAGTATAAAACCAAAAAAAGGGGAAAAGAAAGATTAATGAATGTCTGTTTTACTAATTCATCTGGTTGCATTTTCTGTACCTTGGCGAAAAAAGATCTATTGATTTCCCTCAACAAATAAAAAATATCGACTGAACAAACTCGACCACATCAGGAATAACTTAACGTGGGGTTTTATCTATCCGTCAAAAGATAAAAAGTGTTCATGCCAATCCATTTTTTTCAAATTTAGACTCATTCATTTGGTATTCCAGAAACGTAGCTCCTTTCCGTTCCATCCCCTCCCCCATCTCCTTCCCTCCCGGGTACTCACGTGTACGTGTATGGAGACACTGACCGGTCTGGGAACTGGCTTTATTTATTGCATCTGAGATAAAATGCTAACAAAATTGGAGGCTTTATTCCCTAGTACCAACAACAGTGGATTTGCATACGGATATACTAAATCCTGTTGTCTCTGCCAAAAGCTTTTTTTTCTAAATAATAACGGAAATGAATAAATATGCTACTTTTCTTTTGTACTAGATTTACTATATACAATGAGTAAATAATTAATATTATTAATTACTCATTAAATATACTCACATAATTGTTAAGACAGGCTAGCCGGTTAGCACTTACCTAAGTCACTTATAAATAAGTAAAAAAAAATCACTGTAAGTAATTAAATGTGTAAAAAAATACACGTTTTAAAAACTTCTAAAGCTTTTTAATGTAATTTTATAAATATTTTCCAGTCCTAAAAATTATTAATATTTCAAATAAATACCAACCCTTCTTTTGGCACCAATTTTCTAATAATTGTAACATCAATGGAAAAGGAGGAAAAAATAGCAACTATAAAAATCATTTCTTATCTATGTTTAAATTTTCTAGTAAAACCGTGTTCATCAGGAACCTGCGAGGCAAGTATGTTTTTCTGTATCTATTTGTACATAATTAGATAGAGAATAGGAAGTAATATTTTTACAGCGCCCTTGAGGTGACTTTTCACAAAAACGGCGCTATTAAAATTATACATTTATTATTATTATCATTATTAAAATCAACAACACTTTCAACAACAACAAAAAAACAGTTTTTAAAGCGCGTAACTAAGTCACGTCCGTGGAGTTTTCAAAAGCATAACTTTTTTTACAAACGATAAAAAGAATTTTTTTGTCTCGTCGTTAAGTAATAAACATCGCCTCAGGGGCGGTTATCTTTGGATTACGACTCTAAGATAATTGTATCGGTTTGCTAAAGAAAATTATGTGTGACTCCACTGATATTTGAAATAAATGTAACAATGAGTTCACAGTATTTGAAGGTTTTTTTTTTTTTTTATTTCACTGAAACAAACATTTTTAACACATATCGCACAATCGATCACAATGAAAACATGTTCATTTTCGTAAAAACAAAGCTAGAGCGTCAGCATAAAAACTAAGAAGCGTATACAAACATGTCATGCAACTACTAATCGCATAGACAAATATGTTATTTTATTATTTATTCTCGAAAGTATACAATAGTATCAAAAAGTAAGCCACTCATCTGACGAGGGCAGTTCTGTATCGAGATGAGTAGCTTTGCAATTGAAATAACACAATAATAATACTTGGATGATTTGTATAACGCCGTTTTTGCGAAAAATCACATCAAGCGCGCATAATTATACAACCAGGAGGACAATTCCCATTATTTTTACGGAGGATTCCTTATCTTTTTCCTTAAGGTTAAAAACTTCTTGCTTAACTCCGGTTCCGGTTCTCTCTTATTTTAAACATTATTAGTCAGTAAATATTATAAAACATTATATAGATGTTAATATTTTCGGTACCGTAGTTCACAATCTTCGGCAATTCACGGCAGGCGTGGCATAGAGAGTCGTTCCGGCTGGATTGAGTCCAATGAATCCGATTCTGAAGGCGGTGGACTCACTCCGAGTTCGTAAATCTGGATTTACTCGTTCCGAACTCACACTCAAGGAACAACTAAGGTTTTGTATTGGAGTCAAGAAATATTCAATGGTATAATATGATGCTATGATCGATTTTTTGCTTCCGGAACGGCGAACGCGGGCGGACCGAAACGAAAGAAGTGAGTGTAGCTGAACTCGGAATTGGAACTGAGTTCGTAAAATAAGTGGATTAACCCACCTCTACGGTCAGTATAGATTAACCACGACAGAAATGTCAATTTTAGAATTAGTGACAAGAAAAGGTTATTATTATCTGGTGAGGTAGGTACCCCTTTACAAAACTTAATAGTGCGTTCATTTAAAAATAAAAGAAAAATGTATTAAAATGCAATTGTTTGGGTGCAAAAACTAGTATCAGTAATTGATATTAAAGGATATTTCAGTAATTTGTGTTTTCAAATAATCTCTTTAAAACCTGTTTAGGATATTTTTCATATGTCTGTCTAGAATTCGGCAATTAATCAAGAAGTCTTTAAACATATGGAAAATATAAGAAATCTTTCCAGAATAGCGCTCCTGATACAAAAATAAAAAGAGATTATTACAAAAATTACGGTAACACCTTCATTCTACCATTGGAACGTAGGTACATTTACAGTTGATAAAAATAACAAAGTATTGATTAAATGCTAGTGTTTTGCCTGTTGCACCCAACGGAGGTGATTAAATTGTGTTATTATTCCGAAATGTAAATTCATGAGATAATTCATTCATAATTTTACTCTCATATGAATAAAAATCGGGTAGGTATATCCGAGACTCTATTCAGATTGCAATTGTGTTCGGGTAGAACTTTGTGATCATCATAAGGATAGCAGCCAATAATATGAGATTTAAAAATGGAGGATAATATTAACAAGTCTTGAACTTGAAGTATGATATCGGTGTAAATGGCGTAAATTGAACTGGTCTTATTAGCTAAGTTGGTTAAGCGGTTACCCCGGATAAGTAGAGGTCCTGGGTTCGAGTCCCAGATGCGAATGAAATCTTTTTATTTTCTGTTGTTTTTTCGGTTTTGTGGTTCAGTTAGGATGTGTTAATATTATCTTCTTCAATGATTAAACATAATTTAATTCTTACAAAAATAATTTTCTTCATTTTTCCCTAATTGAAATCATAATTTGACATCTACGATTAAATGTATCCATAATACACATTATTATTCATTTAATTTACATGCAGATTTTAGTCGACCCGATGGCTTTAAAAAAAAACATAGGTACGTATTTCAGTTCAAATGTGGAGAATTTAAGTAGGTACAAACATACGTAATCACAATTAAATTGCATATAATAATTCTATTTTATTTAAATGGCCTAAAAGTAAAACCGGGTTTCCACCTTCTCCATTCCGTAGTCGAATCGAATCAAAACGAATCTTTCTTTGATATCATACTTACTCTTTTTCTCTTCTACTTTCTACCCCTACCCCTACCCCTACCGCTACCCCTACCAATATCCTTACCCCTACCACTACTCCAACCCCGAGCCCGACCCCTACGCCTACCCCTACTACTACCAAGTAATGTTCCTCTTATTTTTAACTTCAAATGTATAAAACTTCATTAAAAAGTCCCAACATTATAATTTAAGGGGTGGGATAGGAGTTTGGGGGTGATTTTTCGTAATGTCATGTATATAGTGACCTTTCCCTTATTTTAAAGGTCAAGTGTGTAAAATGTCATCAAGCTCGGAATAAAACTGTAAATTTGTATTGAAAACAAATAACCACAGCCCGGGACACTCTTCTTCATATTCATGTATATAAAGATTAAATATATTTATTAAATAATATATAGTAGTATTTATAACCTTTTAGGGTTTCGAAGCGTCTCATAGGTTTCCTCATTATCGATTGTCGAAATTTTTTTTTCCGCATTAAAATTACCAATCAAAAACTTTCGTTCCATCAAATTCGTTTGAACAATGTCTATATTGTCAAATTGATTTTCAAAATACTTAGACCGACCAAACTCTTTATTACTCCAATGCCAATAACATAGTCGTGTAAATCTTCTGAAAAGTACGTAACTAATTGATAAAAAACGTATATTTTTCATAAATTAATGTGAGTTTGTAATTAAACACAAGCCGAGACTACCCTGAACATTTTTTTCATTTTTATCCAGTTTACCTTTGAATGATTTATGAAAAACTTGATAATGTTTAACCGCTTTTAAGGATAACGTCCAAAATAGGTCATAAAGAGTTTGTTCTGCATTTTATTATCCATCTGATTAACTATTTTTATTTGAAATTATTTGAGGGGCCATGAAACTTGCATGCATAAAAACATTAAATTTTTAAAATACTCTCCGTTTTAAGTACTCGCTTTCTAAGTGACGTAAATTAAACGGTGTTCTTATCTCATTTTTAAATAGAAAATAAAAATAAAAACTAAGAGGTAAAATAGCCATTATCCCTATCACTCACCTTTTATTCACTAGTAGAGAAGATTTTTTTATAAACGAAACAAAAAGTAAGGGTGAGCAGAGCAAGGTCGTGATGCGTATAGAATATAATCTTTAAATATGAAAATGAAAATCTGTGTGTCCTCGATTTTCCTCAAAATTACTCAACCGGTTTTGCTGAGAATAACAGGTTATTTCTATTAGTTCCGGGGAGGTTTAGAGAGTAGTTTAAATGAAATCCGATATGCAAAACTGTTGCTAGGTATAACGTTTTAAATCTGTTATGAAAAATATTCAACCCGCCATGTTGTATCGAGGTTAGTCCATAGATATACCACTCTGGCTAGCCACAAATTACATATTCAAAATAAGAAGGTCTGTTTGGGTAGAATATTTTCAAAGTGGAAAACACAGGTGGGTGCCTACTTGAGAACTTTATTATTTAGATGTATTTGAAAATATAAATGTTTGGAATGAAATAAAAATTTTAAATTAATGTTTCTTTGTTTCTTTGTTTCATTTTTCTTTGTTTCATTTTTCTTTGTTTCTTTGTTTCTTTGTTTCTTTGTTTCTTTGTTTCTTTGTTTCTTTGTTTCTTTGTTTCTTTGTTTCTTTGTTTCTTTGTTTCTTGGTTTCTTTGTTTCTTTGTTTCTTTGTTTCTTTGTTTCTTTGTTTCTTTGTTTCTTTGTTTCTTTGTTTCTTTGTTTCTTTGTTTCTTTGTTTCTTTGTTTCTTTGTTTCTTTGTTTCTTTGTTTTTTGTTTTTTGTTTTTTGTTTCTTTGTTTTCTTTGTTTCTTTCTTTGTTTCTTTGTTTCTTTGTTTATTTGTTTCTTTGTTTTTTGTTTCTTTGTTTCTTTGTTTCTTTGTTTCTTTGTTTCTTTTTCTTTTTTCTTTGTTTCTTTGTTCATTTGCTTCTTTGTTTCTTTGTTTCTTTGTTTCTCAATATATTTTTTTTAAATTAATGTTTCTTTATTTCTTTGTTTAGAGATAGTAACAGTCGTCATGAGGCATGACTTTTGTTGTCAAATCAATTATGGCCCTCAAACTACAAGCATGAATTCACAACTCCATAAGATTATCAAAAAACAAAAAAATACCAAGCAAGGCCAGATACACATCAGCTAGTATTTAATAAATTAAATAGAACTAATTTGTTTACACCACTGTTTTTAATATATAAATATCAACATTTCGATAGCGAATCTTATAAACACTTGCCTATTTTCGTCATTATTTTAATTATACTGTGCATCCTTATGAGAAAAGTTTCGCTTTAGAAACATGTTGATATTTATATAATTAAAACCGTTTTACAAGCAAAGTAATTCTAATACTCGCATATATATTTTTTAATTATAACGCCACAAAATTACTGCAACTCTATCGAAGCAAAAATACGTTATATTATGAAGTTTTTATAATTGAATATTAACTAACCATTCAATTTTTAAAAAAATGGTTTATTCGTTAGAAAATTCTTCTAGGTAATTAGTATTACGCGTGACAGCTAGCCAATTGGATTTTTAAATAAATTGATTAAAAAAAAAAAATTATCATCAAATGAAACATAAAAACCGATAAGACGCAGAAAAGAAAAATATAACGATAACAACCGGGACTCCAACCCAGCAATTTATGGTCTATCCGAGACCTGCGCTCTAATCCACTGAGCTACTGCTACCCCATTCCGATTCGTTATTTTTAGCGGTACCATACTTCGCATTCTAAGAACTGTCGATATCATCTTAAATTAATTCCAATGTAGTTTTGGCTGCTTCCTTTTTATTATGAATGAGGTTGGGAGGTACCAGGCTATTCAGATCTGATCATCAAACATAACTTTTAATGTAAGTTCTTTTCATACAATTTGAATTTGTACCTACTCGCTAACCTACTGCATTTTAAACAACATTATATAATACGTTAGTAAAAAATAATTTTTTAATAAAGCTATTTAAATTGACGTTTCGATTCTGAGCGGTGCTCTTCACCAGGCTAATATTGAGAGCATGTATCACTCTCATAATTAAATGACAACACAATTTATAAGAAACTGTATATATTTTGCAACATAACTTCACAACATCCTTCCCCAGAAATG
The DNA here is from genome assembly GCA_022606495.2 of Halesus radiatus. Taxonomy (NCBI): domain Eukaryota; kingdom Metazoa; phylum Arthropoda; class Insecta; order Trichoptera; family Limnephilidae; genus Halesus; species Halesus radiatus. The sequence continues at coordinate 34,699 of JAHDVE020012086.1, forward strand.
AAACGAATGGAAAAGTTTATGAGTTTAATTGTAGGTCAATAATTAAAGTCTGGCTGAAGAAGGTCAATAAAACAACCTTAAATTATATAAAAGACACACCTAATAACATAACACTAAGAAAAACAAAGTTTGAATAGTTTACAAAATATGATAACTAATATGTATTATTTGTATTTTAAACAGTCGTTTTGTAAACATTTATTCAAATACACCATATTTTGTATTTGATATGTATGTTTATGGTCGCTAATAAAAAATAAAAATAAAAGTATAAAAAAATATCCTGACAACCGTAGACTAAATATCCCAAATAACATTCACATAAGCGTGAGCGGATATGTCACATGTTACTGATGAAAAATCCTTAGAGTTTTTCATAAGTTACTTTAAAAACTCCAAGTATTTCGAGGTTTATTAAAAAACAAACTCAAATTTGTGGAAAAGCCTCTGTTCGTGCCTCAGGCTTCCCCTTCCGAGTGCCTTGGGAGACCCAAATTATTGGTCTCCAGAGATCTACAAGCATATCTGCCTGAGGCCGGAAGGGCTTTAATCTTCCACTGGTTGCAAGTACGTTTGCAAGTTTAAACATCTTGTGACATTTCAAATTTAACAACGAAAATTGGAATGATATGATTATGCGAAAGCTTCATTTTGTACGCTTAAACATTTGTTAGCAATTTCAGTAATAATAATAATAATTGGATGATTTGTATAGCGCCGTTTTTGTGAAAGATCACCACAAGGGCGCTACTCCTCTTTGGTTTATATATTATTCTGTAATGCATTTACTTTTTTTGTACTTTATTATTTATGTATAATTTTTTTTCATAATATCTCGTATATGTCTGTATTTTATTTATGCACTTATTAATCCATACAATCTCAATTTGGGAGGCGATTATGGGAACCGCCGCCAGAGAAACCATTAATTGGATAACCAACACCTCTGTCATTCGCTATGACAGGTGACTTAGCAGGTGTTCCCGAGTTCATGGGGTGAGGTTTGTCCATGTTTTGCCGGCGGATGCGTCTGCCCACAAGCTGCATGGTGGGCCGTATCAGGAGATGCCGGTTTAGAAAGACCCCTTGACCTCTCCAGCCGGAATCCCTCAACCCATTGCCTTGCATTGTAGTGGGAGGGATGGATTAATACGTCCGTCACTCCTGGACATACTGACTCCCAGATTTCTACCCACCCCTCCTACGCTTTTTTTTTATAGAACTGTCTCTCCTTCTTTGCTTTGAAAACCATCCACACAGCATCCCCAAAGATGATATAGGCCCTGATGGATATTATTTTCCACAGGGCCACCATGTCGAGATGAAGCAATTTTTTTTTCCTAAAATAACATTTACTCTCCTCGAAATTAGAATTTCAAGTGTGTTGCGTAAGGTATTTTTACTATAGATAGGTACCATAGTATAAGAATTGTTACGTAACGGAATTACTAATTACTTCTAGACACACAGTATTTAGCCGTTTGTTAAAAAGTCGGCGAATTCGGTTGGATGTTTCCGCGTCCCGACATGAGAGCGACGACCATTTTGGCCACAGAAAGATTCCGGCCGCAGAACGCAGAGGTTGTGTCATCGACACGCGCTGGCTCACCGTTTGCAATGGCGTCTTGTTACCGTCATTTAAAAGTCCTAACTACTGTTAACCATTTACTTGTGAGTTCCCTAAATAGTGGACCGGGTTTGTGCACTAATATGAAGACACTGTTCCTGCTTGGAGCTGTCTCGACCCCGACCGATGCCCCAATATAAGCAGTACTTATTTCCTTTTTTTGCTGTGCTGTAAATAACTATGTTTTAAAGTAACTTGCCCGATTTTAAAGGTACTAAATAATTTTAGATTAATAGATAGGGTGTGTATTGCCAATTTTTATTGTATGAATCCCCATATGTACAAACTGTGATTGCCCTCCCGTAAATAAACCTTGACTAGAAGATGCAAACCTTTTCTTTGGTAGTTGAGTACCTTTTTTTTCCTCTGAGCCGATATAAGGTTGACGCCGACTCATGACTGCAGAAGAGAGATTACCTGTTATATCTACTGAGCTACTAAGGTGAGCCCGGAGTCAGGCGCCCCTCGCTTGGCCTCTAGGTGAGTTTAACCTAACCTGTTCTTTTACACTGCCGCCTAGAGTGGGGATCGTTCCTCAACACTGGGGCTCCAACGTGCTTTCCCATCCTCAACACTGGCGCCAACTTGGGGGGTCGCCTCTCTGCTCCCAACCTCAACACTGTTTCCCAACGGGAGATCTTTCAGCCCAACTCAACAGAATAAAGAGCAATTGGAGTGAATTATGTAAATGTTATATTATTTTGACTGTAGTGCACCACATCATCATCGTTTATTCAAATGATTGTATCTCTGTCAGATTGAGGCATAAGACATCACATTTACCACACGCATTGGTCATGTAACAATTATAATCTTATTACCAAAACTGATGTTTGTAGACATACAAAAAAATATAATATATGTTTCTCATTTTTAGTTTGAACTTTGCAGGAACCAAATTTCGCCAGCCAAGAGCCATAAGTACGTACTCCTTTTAAGAGTGTTATGTAGAGGTCTTTAAAATATACACCAAAATATACATAGCAATATAATTACACATCAAATTAAAAACAAATATGCATGAAAATATATGATATTTGCACGAAATTCTGTACGAAAATTAATTGTCATAAATTTTCAGTCAGAATTAATCGAACATCAAATATCAAATTGATATCACCCCATTTAGCAGAATCGTTTTAGCTCAACACTAAAATAATGTCATTAGAAATTGGAGTGCTAATAAATTGAATGATCAATAATATAATAGTTACCAGTGCTCTCGTAATCTTCAAATTCTGAACTTGCCAGACTTGCTCCCAGGCCGATTGAAACTTTAACTTCGTCGTTCAGTTGTCGCTGTAACTAGATGGTATATTCTACCCCCCGAATCCACCAGATATGTTGATGATGTACCAACCTACAGTAGCGGGCATAGAAATGTGTTAGGCCATAAAATATTATCACATTTGTTGTGTATCAGATTTTGTTGTGATTTATTGATATATTTTTTAATAACTGTAATTGTGTTTAATTGGAAGAACTCCATTTAATTTTTTTTAACAGAATTTGAGGAAAATTATCAACTGACCATTCAACGGTAGATAGACTTATTAACGTTCCCCTAGACAATAAAGCGTATGAATAAAAAGGAAACAATAAAAACAAATTGCGGTTCATAACAGCTATGAGGCAAATAATATTGGACAAAATTATTAAAAGCAATAAATATAAAAAATAAAATCAATTGAATATATCCGGTACATAATAATTATTTAAATTAATCGGCATGTCTGGAATTTTTCTGTCCAATTTCTATAAAAAAAAATGTTTTGTTAACATTGCTTTTAGAACCAATAATAATATAAGAAAAAACCTGAAAAACACAAAAAGCAGAAATCCCAAACTAAACAATAGTGGCATATATAATTTAAAATGTGACCACAATTACTGTAGCTCTGTTTATATCGGACAAATGGGAATAGCTTTCTCAACTAGATTCAAAGAACGTATACGATGTTATAATAATAAAAATACTATCTCAAAATTCGCAGAAAATCTCTTAGTGAATTATCACGTTCCGCTTGACAATAATAAGTCACCCCTACATATAGAAAGAAAGGCCCTTAGATTCAATTTACTTGAGCAAATATAAATTAATACACGAACGAATGATTCTTATATAACGCTAATTAATAAAGTAAGGAAAATTACTTATTCCCCACTTCTAAGTATGTTCACGAAACCTAAAAAATACAATTCTTTAAAATAATTCAGAGAGTTATCAAACACATTTATATTCATTGACTTATATAGCATTCACATCATTATAAAACAATTAATAAAACACTGCCATCACTTGTGAAATCATGTGAAAAAATTGCTTTCAATTGTAAGTACCTAACATAATAGAGAATATTTAATTATTACAATTATTTTCAAAGTAAATCGGTTTTACCAGTAAGAAATCATTTTTAACCGCGTCCAAATTATAAAATGTTGCCGCGTCCAAGTTGTCTAAATGTGGCCTAACCAAAGTTTGAAAATGGTTTTGAACGCCGAAACAACTGTAAGAATAAATAAAAACTTAAATACTTGCATAACTTAATAATAATAACATTATTAAATTTGATTTACTTCAAATTTGATATTAAAATACATATATATCTTTCCTTCGTGTTATTAATATGTAACATCCTTTAAAAAGGATCTATAAACATTTTGTTTTTGAAGAGTTTTAACTCACAACGTACATTTGTTACTTAATATTAATAATTTGCTACCGGTTTTGAAATGTCGAATACAATTTTCAGGATGTATAGAAATTGGTACGTAGTAATGCCCAATAAATGCATAAAAAGGATTAGTAGAATTTTTTTAAATCGCAGTTCTATTATTAATATTTTTTTCGACCAAAAAATTAAGACCATTTATTTGTGCTAAATTTTTTGCGATATTATTGTGTAATATATAATATATGTACAAAAGAATCAATAAATAACAACAACGTCCGATGTATACACAATTGTCACAAAATTACGCAATTTGTGATAGTCTAAGACTGAACACATTTCTATGCTCGCTACTGTTATTCCAGGTGTGACGATATTCTGTGGTATTTTCTATGTATTTAATGGAATAATATTCAAAATGTATAGTGTTAGTTCGTTCGATAAGTGAGATAGGTATATATGTATTATGTTTGCATAAACATATGCAGATACAAGACACTAGCATTCGTCAAATCCTAATTGGAGAAAGGATTATGGAAATGTATTGAATTAATGTGGAAATGAACCCTGCCATTCATTCTATACGAACTAAGCGTGAATTAGTCCATAGATATATTATATGATTTGCAAAATCCATCAGTAAGAACAATTTTTTTTTAAATTTCGCTTCTCAAGAAATGTTACTGTTCAGAACGCACGAAATTGCTCATGACGTCCGCAATATAGAGAATGTTACCAAGTGGATGTAAGTAAGGAAGTAGGAAGGAGATAGGGAGGAAATGGATGGGATGTTTAGATCTGGGTACTAAACATGGCAAATTCATTTAATGGAAAGTGTCAATTTCTGAACGGTGATCTCTCTCCGGGTTATGCTGTATTTTGTTCCTGGAACGAGGTCCAAATATGTGATAGTTTAATTCTCCACAAAATTTGATGCTGCTAATTTGCTATTCTGCTAATAAAAACTGCGATTTTTTTAATACACGAAGTTTGTTCAAAAGAAAAGATGAATTTCGAATTTTTTCGAAAAGTATTTATTTATTCATCAATATCCATTTTCTCCCCTTCAAAGTAATCCCCTCAGATATAATGCACTTATGCCAGCGCTTCTTCCAATCCTCGAAGCACTTCTGGAATGCGCTTTTCTGTATGGCCATCAGCTCGTTCTTCGATTCTGACTTTATCTCATCAATTGTGGCAAAACGCTTTCCTTTCATTGGTCTCTTCAGTTTCGGGAATAGGAAAAAGTCGCAGGGAGTCAAATCTGGTGAATACGGTGGTTGAGGCAGATTACGGTGTTGTTTTTGGCCAAATAATCACGAACAAGCATTGATGTGTGAGCTGGTGCATTATCGTGATGCAAAATCCATGATTTGTTTTTCCACAATTCCGATTGTTTGAGCCGTATTGCTTCACGCAAACGTTGCATAACTTCCTTGTAGTATTCCTTATTAACCGTACGACCTGTTGGCAAGAACTCATGATATACCACGCCATTGTAATCGAAGAAAACAGTGAGCAAAACCTTCACATTTGATTGGCTTCACTTGGCGTGCTTTTTTCGGCCTTGGCTCTTCTGGCCGCTTCCATTGGGATGATCGGGCCTTGGTTTCGACGTCATAACCATATACCCACGTTTCATCACCAGTTATGACCCCTTTGAGCCAAAATGGATCGTCGTTGACGTCATTCAACAACTCCTGAGCGATACTAATGCGACGTTGCTTTTGCTCAAAATTTAGCAATTTCGGAACAAACTTCGCTGCCACACGTTTCATGCCCAAAACATCTGAGAAAATTGCATGGCATGAGCAGATTGATATGCCAACATCCTCTGCAACTTTCCTAATAGTGATTCGACGATTTTTCAAAACCATTTTCTTCACTGTTTTGATGTTTTCTTCGTTTGTTGACGAGGTTGCAACTCCAGGACGCTCATCGTCATTAACATCTTCTTGGCCTTCTGTAAAGCGATTGTACCACTTATAGACACTTTTTTGAGACAAAGTAAACTCGCCGAATGCCACAGTCACTAATCCAAAATGGCTGATAATGCTAACATTTTAAGTGCGTTGGAGCACTTTATTACATTTTTAACGCAAAATTTAATACACATTCTTTAATTCATTTTTTTCACAAGTAAAAAATCGAAGAACACACAAAAATGTGACTAATCTTTCCAGTTGTCAAAAAAAAACCACTAATCCAAAATGGCTGATAATGCTTACATATGATAAACATATGTGTACCAACATAACAAAAAAATAATCGATAATCGAATGTACACAGCCCTCGAAAATTCAAAATTCACCTTTTCTTTTGAATAAACCTCGTATGTCCATTTTTCTATTCTTAATACTTACACTGTGTGATTTATTATCACCATCATCATCGGTTGTACAATTCTCTGGGAGGGCCTTCTGTTTTCGTAATTCTAGTTCCTTATGGCAAACATTTCAATATTTTTCGATGGTATTTCGATGTAAAAACAAAAAATTGCTATGTAAGTAGATAGGGAAAAAAAGAAAACCCTGAAACCTTATAATATAATTCCCTCAGGCCATTGTAGCATAAGTGTTAAATATATTATTTTAATTTAATTTATTTTTTTATTTTTTGTTTTTATATTATATTTCTACAATGTGTTATTTTCTATTCTTAAAATGTATTCTTTTTATATGGCAGACAGAGTATTGCACTCACCGCTTTGTTCTGCTGAAATAAAACATTATTATTATTATTATTATTATTATAAATAAAACTAATTAGTTTTTTCTTCATAAAAAGGTTATATTTAATTTCATTATATGTGTGTTTTCTTTTTACAATAGAGCACTGAACTGTATATTATTTACATAAGTTAAACGAAAAACTAATATGAGTGTATTGTAAGTATGTCTGAGAGCTCTAAGTTAGCTCAATTTTATCTTCTTACTTCGTGTGAAATATTTTCGATATTTCAAACAACTTCAAATATCGAAAAAGGTAATTAATTTCATAAAATACCCTGGAATATGATAATATGCACAGCTTCTGACATTTTCCACACATTGTGTTGGTAACTTGCTACACTAGCGCCTCTAGCGGTCCCGTTTGCACGAATAGGTTTTTTTCATACATTTTAATAGATTTTCAGTGACACTGCTTTTTTTCACCTAAATGAAGGAAAATATTAAAGAGGTTATTAGGTTTGTGCTTAAAGCCATTAGCCTCGCCGCTCGCCGTTCGCGCTCGGTCTGTTGTTATGAAAGGAAGTAAACTACTTATTTAATAAATTTACTTTAATTTCTTATTTTTAAGCTTCTTTTGGCTTAAGATATCATAATTCTTATCATTATTTAATTTATGATTATGAGTATTTTATTCCCTTTCTAAACCACCATACCGAGTGCGACCGGTTAGCGGCCAGGGTTGTAACTACAAATACAAACCTAATATTTTGCATCTTATATTTTTTTCGATTTATGAGCAAAAAAGCAGTAAAGTCATATGTAGGTTGCCTAATATTTATTTAGCGTTTTTTCGATTTCCATAATTTATTAAGAATATATTTCACAAAAAATCTGCTGAAATGTATGAAAAAAACAAATCGTACAACCCGGCTGCTAGAGGGGGCTAGTGTTGCATGTTGCCATTTCAATGTACCTATGGAAAATGGCAAAAGCTGGGCGTATTATGGTATGTATGGGCCAAGGTGTCTAAAGGTCTTGTTATATTTGAGAATATTCGTTTTTTCAACCGGTGAAATCAAACTTCTCTTGGTTTATCGGTTATTGGTGCTAGTGGTAGGAAACACCCTGTTACCGATTCGCGATAAATGTCGAATTGCAGGGCTTATTAAATACAATTGTTACAAATAATGATAAGTCATGGGTATGAAACGGTTTTATTATGTATTTATAATTCATCAAATCATACTGATAATAATAACAATTTTCATACAGTTACAAATTTGGTAAAATTCCTTTTAAAATCGTCCTAACGCGCTGTGAATTGTAAAATTATTTTTTGAAACTACATAATATTATAATTACGATGTAAAATGTACAATACAAGTAGCATTTTTCATATAAAATCACACGGAGACTATAATGTTTGTAAATTCAATTTACTATATATTACTATTATTTATTATATCACAAAAATTACTCGAAAGAGAGTTTAATTCCTCGTCAAAGATAGAATGTACAGGGTTATTTACAATGGTGGACTCAGTTTCGTACTGCCATATTTCCTGATTTATACATAACATTGTCGGCCCAATGCCAAAATCGCGAGTCTGCAATGGCATAATTTCGAGACACTGATGATTCAGGTACTTAAACGGGTATCAAAAATCGATTTATGTTAATTGTTTTCATTATCATAAATTGTATTAATGCATTGGTTGGTTTATTAACAATATTAATGGATTTTTCATGCCAGTTTAGAGACTTACAACCTCAATATCTTGAGCTGATGTTTTTGCAGATTCGCGACTTTGGCATTGGACCGAAGATATGAGAATGATCTACATAACAATTGAAAGAGGAGGTCCAAAAGTTTTGAATTCCACCGCTAGATTGTTCATAGTTGCGCAAACAACCGCTAGAGTGCTCGCAGCGCCAAACAGTCATTTTGGGTCAGTTAAAATGGATAATATGTAGCACAACGTTTTATGTGAATTCTGTAAAACTGTGTCTCAACTGTAGTGCAGCGTATCTTTCGTCTCCATTTTAACATTGAACCTCCAACTAGAAAGAATATTTGTGGCTGGTATCACCAATTTGAGCAGACTGAATGTCTCTGTAAATGAAAAAATCCCGGCCTGGCCACTTGTATCAGAAAAGAACGTGCAAAACTGAGTCCATCCATTTGAATAATCCTGTATTTAGCAACATTCGTAGAGTATGTTTAAATATGCGTTTAATGAGAAACCTTAAAGAAAACATTATTTCATTATTATTTGTAACGTTATAAGAGATGACTTAATTTATGTGTGTATGTGTTATGGTAGATCATTTGGTATTTTATTTTACTTTAATAATGTAGTTTGATCGGTGTGTTTTAAACGGAAATTTCTTGAATTTGAACCCTCTTCTTCTGAGGGCGAAGAGTGCCAGTTCCATCGCCTGCGTTGATCTAAATAAAAAAGGTACGAATATTAGTTATCAATATAATGATACATTTAGTTCAGAGAAGTAAAAAAAAAGTTATAATCATAGAAATAAATTTAATGAGCATTAGAATTTCTTCAAAATATTGGTGTTCACTTTGTGGCGTCATTATTAAAAAATTACTCTGTAATCACCACTTTATTCATATATGCAAATCAACATGTTTCGTAAGCGATGCTTTCCTCATCAGGAATATACAGAGTACAATTTTGAATAAAAAATAGAATATAATTTGTATTCTGTATATTCCTGATGAAGGAAGCACAGCTTTCGAAAGATGTTGAAATGTATATATTAATAAAGTGGTGATTACAAAGTAATTTTTAAATCATTTATTAATGAGCATTACCTCTAAAGTTCTAAAGAGTAATAATGAAATTGGTTTTTTTTCCGTCCGCCATGTAACACGGGAACAGCCCTAATCATGATGGGTGAAATATTAAAACAAAAATATCCAACAACCATAATTTCAAATAAAAATTATACATAATAATAAAAGTGAAATAATGTTGTAAAAACGTGTTACATATTCATTTTTTATGTAGCCATAAGATAAGCAAACCTACCTATTATTATTTACTATTATCACTATAAATAAATACTTTATTGAAAATAAACTTGCACATATTTTATTTTAAATGCGGTTGAATAACGTTGGAAAATATGAAATTGTACGTGTATAACAAAACTTAAAACGTGATGTTATGTTGTGACATGGACGCGATACTGGCATAACCACAAAAACACATATTTTATCCCTGAATCGAAAAAGTAATCAGAGTTTATTTAATGAACGTGAATTTTAAACCAGTCGTCAATTTTATTAAATCAGCCCCAATTATTAACTTTAAAGTAAATGAAACAACAGCAATTTGTTTAACCACAGACATGTTTACGAAAGATTTTTTGGATATTTTGGTTAGGTCTGTTTACCTAAATATATTTTCAATATGTCTAAATGAGTTTTGAACAAATCACAAATTATTAAAAACTGAAAATAAATAAATAAAGCTTCGTTTCATAGTGATATAAATTATTCTACAACAAAATATTACCCAATTTTAACATCCGCTCGGCAAGTAGAATTTTCGGATTTCTATTCTCGGTCTAACCCAAATAATATATATATTTTTTTTAAGTGACAGAAATTTTGCGTTCCTCCCTCTAAATTAATCGTTAAACTATTTATTGAAAGTATTAAATTATAACGTGTTTATTAAATTAGTGGACGCCACAGAATTAGCTTGAAGTTCATCGGGGTGAATTCATAATTGGGTCGATAAAGCAGTCAGTTGCATATTCGGCCTTCCACTCGGCAGAAGAATCCAGGGGCGCGCGGGAGAATTTGCGGAAGTGGGCTAACGATCGGACGTCCCGGCGCCCGTTTCCGCGGCGCCCCGCACACTCCCTATTACTTCGACGGCCGGAAATCATTTCATTGCTTTACAATATATTTATTTTCACCGTGGCAATTTAGTGTTAATAATATATGTATATCATTCTGTAAAGATTTGTAAACAGATTAGAGATAACCCACAGTTCTATATTTGAAAGGAACATTTTTTTAGAGGAAGAAAAATATTTTTCGGTAATAAACAACCTTACGATTTTTGATTTCATCCTACTACCATCTGGAAAATGAAAGAAAGGATTGAACTCACGACGCCTGAGTAAGAACCTGATACTTTAAACCACTCGGCCACTAACCGGATAACAAGATAAAAAAAGATAAGACATGCTTGGTTTGACACTGAGAGCGGATGGATGGAGAATTGATCTGATCATATCTGATTTTCTTTCCATTACTATTTTATAATTTTCCTTACATCGTTTTTTATATTTCTTATCCATTACCTATGCTTATATGTTATATTTACTATAAATCACCATATTTATAACAACAACAAAAACTTGACTTCATTCATAATACATAAAAAATATGCAATACAACCTTGGAACGGGGTAATACTCGTATAATAATAATTGTTGTACACGCATCACTACGTTTTGTCTGTGGTCATTTGAGTATGACCACTTCCAATACTAATGTCATCCTGTGCCTGTTAATAAATTAATTAAATAATCTACTTACGACTTGTGTATTCACCACTTTATTAACACACAGATATATATATCTACATGTTTCGAAAGCGATGCTTTCTTTATCAGGAATACATAGAATACTATATACTCTATAAACTCCTGATGAAGAAAGCACCATTTTTGAAACATGCCGATATCTGTGTATTAACAATGTGGTGAATACAAAGCATATTAATTAATTAATTTATTAATAATGACGCCACAAAGTGAATACCAATCGTTTGAAGAAATTATTTTTACACTTTTTACGGAACTGAATTTTGCACATAAATAACAAGGGAATATTAAAGAGTAAAAAACTTTAGTCAATAGTTAATGATATTCTCAAATTGATTAAAAAATTATATTCCATTGATATTAAAATCGAATGATAATAAAAAAAAATGTTCCTCTCCAATAATTTATATAAACGGAACAATCGAACTCGTTTAGAAGTGGTTTCAAATGAATTCTGTAGTTTCCAACAGATGACGTAACGTTTATATGTTGCTAAATTTAAACAAAACTGCTCTGAAAAACGTTGGATTTAAAAAACTAAAATTATGTATATTCTGAAGGAAGATTAAGAAAGGGACGCTTAGATTGTTCGGGTATGTAGAGCAAATGAACGAAGAAAGGAATGTAAAGAGAATATATGATGCGAATGTGAATGGAAGTTGGGGAACTCCGAAGAAGACATGGCACGATCAAGTGAATCAAATACTTGAGTCGGGCCATCTCAGAAGTCGGAATAACAGAAAAGAATGTATGAGACGTTGTATGAATGTGAATGAAGAAAGAAATGTATGCCAAGATCGAGTTTTTTGGCGGTCCGTCCTCTCTGCCTACCCCTGCCGTGAAACGGCGTAATGGTTAGTTAGTTAGTTAGTTAATTATATATATTCATATTTATCAATGAAATTTACATTTTTTCACGTTAGTACGTGAAGGACCGACTCCTTAAGGTTTTTTTTATGAATTAAAAATTTACCTACGCAGAAATATATATTTTTTTACATTTATTCTGAACAAAACATGAAGTAAATAAAAAAAATACCCTTCTTATTGTACTTAAAGAAGTAATAATTTATAAAAAAACATTTCTAAAAATAACATTTTTCTAAATACGTCTTTTAGCATCGGCCACCACGATTTTGTCGAAATAAATCTACAGCGATCACGTGAACTTTTTTACGAGTACTGCGAAAGAAACATCGAATCTAACTCATTCCCTTTATGAAATTTTAATGAAATATTCCACGGAAAATTGAACACTTATATATTTTAACATCATATTCCTGTATATAATCCTAAGTAATGAAATAAACTGCCTTGAATTTCTGTCTCAAATTAACCGTAACATACCACCGAAACGTTCCCGCCATATCAAACTATTTTACACATTAAACAACAAAACAAATGCTGTAACAACGTTACCAATTTCCCGTATTTTCCAAACATTCAATAATATTTCTCACAACTCGTATCTCGACATACTCGTATGTTTGACTCCACCGTATTTTAAGAAATACATTACACGTAAATTAATCATTGCGCACTCACAACTTCCCACTATATAGGTACACAAAAACGTTCACATATAGGTACACTATACACATTCCTCATATACCGTTTTATCTTTAGCTCAAATCATTTCATATCATGTATTAATCAGATATTTCATAGTGACATGTTATTGGTACCGATGCTTGAATAATTTTCTAATACTTTATAAACTGTACCCCACTCACTTTAACCGTGGACTATTTATTTCTAAAAATAAAAAATAAAATAAAACAAAATTTGAATTTTTTATCATCTTAAGCTTCTTAAGTCTATAGTTCTTACCAAATATAGATTCGGATGTCCTTATTTTCAGTTTACAATGTCTTTTCACAAAGTCAGAGAAAAATTAGTTAGCATGTTCTATTTTGTTCATTATTAAATTCGACGTCATACGGAACCAAAGTGGGTATCGGAATATTCCCATGTACTATTTAAAATTAAGCGAAACATTAAATATTAAGACATAAAATCATAAATTATAATAAAACACAATACACGTTAAAAAAATTCAAATCAATTTACCTTCGCTGAAGAGAGTGTACTTTAATCAAAAATAAATTGATACAAATGGGGAAGTAGCTGCACCCAGTAAATATAATAATGCGACAGGCTGGGTTATGACATTACTTGCTGGTGTATTGTCAGTTTCATAACACAATTCATCTTTAAAAATAGACACGGCACCTGTATTACAGTTTCGTCAAAACAGGGGGTGGTCGGTGCTATCAGATGGTCGGCGTTACACGGACTCCGCCTACACTTATTATACATAAATAGATGCATAAAAATAAGCTATTGTCATCAAACTCACAAAAACCACTATTCTATTTTCGTCTCTTCCCGTAATAACAATAAGATTCAGTACAGCGTATGACGTAAATATGAGTACGTCATAACAGAATATATTACGTTTATGGAACATACTCCAGCATCGAAGCGGTGACACGGTTGAAACTCCAGCAAAAGTTTAACAACTCGGCGATGAAATATGTTACTGAAATGAGACGGCTTTTATGTGGATTATTATATTACACAGGATGCTTCGTTTTAACCGCAACATTGTACTATGTGAACTGCTTAAATAAATAAGCTCTCACAAATAATAAAACGAACTTACTTCACTTTTATTACACCTTTCTTTAAATTAAAAGGTCTCGTATGTTGTGACTTGTTAAGACACTTCAGTTATGTCTACCATTGCGAGCAAAACATATTTGTTTTTGATATGAAGATAATTTGGCAAAAACATGTTACTAATACTACAGAATAGGCCCACTGCTAGGCGCCAGTGTTATGAGACGCCGCATTAGTATATGTTTTTAAGATACAATAAAATCGATAGAAAAAATAGAGGTATAAAAATAATATATGGACTTTTTGCACATCGCCGTTTTCGTGTAAAATCACCTCAATGGGTGCCCTTGAGGTGATTTTTCACAAAAACGGCGCTATGCAAATCATCCAATTATTTTTATTATAATTATAATGGCCCATTACAAAAGTTTTTAATGCATATTAAAACAATATTTTCAGCAGAATTATTTATTCAAAAGTTCAATTTTAACCCGCGTTCTCCCACATCTCGCTCCGCAACGGGGTCGATTACTGCGTGAACCGCATTTGTGAAGCCCGGAGTTCATTCAGAATATGTGAATCGATACCTACGTCAAAAAAACGGTGTGACGTGCCGAGAAAAATAGTTGCATTATTTAAATGTAGCCTTACCAGTAACCGTCTTTCGTCAATTCCCGTCAACCAAGATCAACCGTACATCAATATTCCTTTTATCACACATGTGCACTGTGGGCGAAACGTCGAATCCGACGGATTTGGTCGGTTACCTACGTCAAAAACTTTCCGTATTGTTGTAAAACTTATGATAGACAATGTCAGCCTAAGGTGTAAATGAGATAGTGGATCATATACATACACGGTGCTTATAGTATTATTAGCTGGTGTAGATACGATAAAGATGATTTTTTTTCATTTATTTACCTAAAAACATTTAAAAAATCAGTCGGTGTTAGACAATCACGGCCGTTCTTCCCAACCTCATTGAGCAACGGCTGAGCCGAAATTTTACCTCCGCACTGTTCAAATGTAAAGATACGCTCTTACCAACGAAATTTTCGATCAAATTTACAATCAATTTAGGATATTGATTTTTGTGGATTAAAGTTCTCTTCAGCAGAAAACTACTTATAAAATGTGTCAACAGGGTGAACAAACGTAACTGATATGTCAAATGTCATTATTGGTTTACGACCTTTTTTACGCGATTCAATTATTGATTTGACAAATATGTATTTCCATTTTCGGATGTCAAAACATGTTTATTGTATGTTTTAAATAGAGTTGAAGAGAACCCAACTTTTTTCTTAATAATAAATTACGTTTTATCTTGTTTTTTCACTCATACAGAAAAATCAATTGTCAAATATACGAAACGAAGATTATGCTCCGCGGTATTATCAAAAGTCAAGTAAACACTTTATTTTGAACATATTTTTAACGCACGCATTTGTGAAATATAAAATGTTAGTTTATGCGTTAGTTTTTAAAACAAGTCATAATAAATACAATATTAATTCATCTGTATTAATTTTACTTTGATATCACTATATTGTTTTAAAAAGTGGGCGGCTACTATTTTATCATTTACGAAAGTGGGCGGATACTATTGTGTAGTGAGCAGAGGAGGTGCCTGCTGAGGTGTAAACGATTTAGGATGAAAAATGCTAGGAAACAGGCAAACAGAGATAATACTTAATAAACCACTTGTCTGATCTGTGACTCAGATTTATCATACGAAAAGTTGGGAAGAACGGTCATCAATGTCGGAGTGGGGAGTTGAGCGGTTACTCGGCCGAGTGACCGGTGACGACATGTGATTTTTTTTTTATCCAAGAATTTCACTGGAGACCAAATTACCAACTGATTTTTTCTCCAAATACGCTCAAGAATCACTGGTTAAAGTGTATCGGGTACGAATTTATGCAATTGTATACACCTCGGGAATTTCATATCTACTGCATTCAGTCTAGTTCTGTCCATATTTTTGTCCCTGCCCCACTGGCATAAAACGGCTTACGTATATTTGGGTTAGTATCAGGACTACACTTTGAATCGTTATATAATCGTATACATTTTTTTTAAAACATTCGAAACACAATTTAAAGTTTTCATTTTAGTGAAATATTATAATATGTCTCACCCTGTGCACAGTGACGAGTAAGTACATAATACGGTCCCTGTGGAAAACCTTTCAATTTGAAGGAAAACTTTTAATTATTTAACTGTTGGATAGATCGTTGTGCTCGCATATGGCTGATTTTATGGGTTTATTTTGGATTGTGTGACAGAATTTCGAAAATTTCAGTGAAGGACTTTTTCATTAAATCTGAAAGATTCGATAATTTTGAAATGGTTCGGTGTGATATAAAACATAATTTGAATGCACTCCATAATGGACTGGTTCAAATGGAATACGATACGAATCCTCATTTTTGCTTTAAACTTTCAATTTTTATGTGGATTGTACATGGTGCAGAATGTCGGATTTTTAAAATACCAAAAGAATTAAGTTCTGCTTGTTTTCGATGAAGTTGAGCGGAAAAGGGGATAATTTTCATTTTATTTCGCTTTATATAAGTTTTCCTTTAGAGTTTTTTTCACAATTTTGAAAATAGTGTTGTTTTTTTATAGATTGTTTTACTTTCCAAGGAAAACTTTCAAAATAATAACCAATAAATCCTTTCCTGTTATGCTAATGTTAAAGTTATCCAAGTATGTGAAGCTCGCAATCCACAATGGAGTGCTAATACCAATTTTGTTTGTAAGTTTTATTTATTATGTACTTTTGCTATTTTTTATTAAATATTTTTTATTAATTTTAAGTACAGTACAAAAGTACATAATAAATAAAACTTACAAACAAAATGTCTAGAAATTGCTATATAGTGAATGCCGAAAAAATACAAGAAATTGCTAATACCAACCCTAATGTATAGCAGTGAGGCATATAACTGGCAGATGAGCGATGAAAGTAGAATAAATGCCGTAGAAATGAGATCTTTGAGGCAAATATTTGCTAAAATAATACATGATCGTAGAGAATGCAATGTTGTAAGCGTAATGAGTAAGATTAAGAAAGGGACGCTTAGATGGTTTGGGTATGTAGAAAAAATTAACGAAGAAAGGAGTGTAAGGAGAATATACTCGTATGACGCGAATGTGGATGGAAGAAGAAGTCGGTGACGCCCAAAGAAGACATGCCACGTAATCAAATACTTGAGTCGGGCCATGTCAGAAGTCGGAATAATAGAAGAGAATGTATGAGGCGATGTATGAATGTGAATGAAACAAGCAGCGTATGCTAAGCTCGAGTTGCTTGGCGATTCGTCATCTCTGCCTACCTCTCCGGAGAATCAACGTTATGGTAAGTTAGTTAATGATAGATTAGGAATAATTTATGTAACTGATCAAATGTATGTCTGGTGATTATTTCTTTTATGGAAAATATTTTTTTTTAATACCTGGGTGTTATTTATATATATCTAGAAACTAAACACATCAGGTCCTCTGGAATTGGGTACACAAAATCAAGGTTTGAAAACGCAAAGGGTACAACATTAACTGGAATGCCACATAAAAGTTAAACGAAACGGTTAAAATCTACGTTACACAACCACAACCTAAAAGCTGAAAGACTCTACGTTTTTGCGAAAGTGTGCAGGTATTTTAACTAGATTTTTTAAATGAATAATTCAGGAAATAAATTAGTATGGCCATATCCTAGTTTTGAGGGTATGCATATTGCACAATCTAAAATCTCCACTACAATAGTGAGTGGCCAAATGAGTAACGATCACGTTAAGGTTTAAATTGCTGTCTCGTCGACAACGTCAAAATACAACGCAAGTCTCAAATCTAATTTTTCAAATGTTTTCCCAATAGAATTTAACTAGAACGATGTTCGTAAGACGACAAAAAAAGATTTTTACAGACCTGATACAATTTACTCTTCTAGACTCATTAACATAAAAATTCCACATAAGAATTTAGGCATAGATAATATTATGCATGTTCTTTTTGCTATGATAAGACATGCCTTTTTTTTCAAATTTTATATAATTATTTATACATACACAATGTTATTGCTGAATTTGTTTGTGAAACATATTAAATATTTAGTTTTTGTATTTCGTGTCACTACTATAATTTAAATTTTATATCAAAATATGTTAAATCCTCTATGGGGTGTATACAATATAACTATCAATAATCTTTACTTAGCCATTCTTCTTATTCGAATGATTAAAAATCACAAAATTAATAATTTTATTTATTTCTGATATTTTTTTAAGACCGAAATATGATTAATCCCATGCCATTTAAAAAAAATTCCATAAAAAAAATTTATTGTGGGTAAGTAACATAAAATCATCTTTTCATAATCTACTTTGAAAACATCCGAAACAGCGGTTTCCCTTATTTTTCGCGTTGTTCTTAAAACGAAAATGTCTAAAGCTAAGAATCGAGTGTGGAACCATTTATTTGTGAATCAACCTCAAATTGTTAACCATAAATCGTCGACTAGTTGTGAAATGGTTTTCAAGTTAGCCGTAAAAATCTTTGCCAATTTCCCGTAGGAAACTTCGATATGGATAGAATTTACTCCATAAATCAGGCATGATAAAAATCTCGTACACCAAACACTCATTCGACAACGGTTTCGAGAAAATAACCACTATACGTAGGTGAACGATTTAATATTCAGTTCATAAAACGTATGTTATTTAGATTTGTGGGCATGAGCTGAAAATATATGGTGCATTTAAAATATTTTCAAATAAACGACTAAAAAGATTAACGGTCGCTTTCATGAAACAAATTATGTGCAGGCTAAGAAAAAACTGGCTCAAATCTACAATTTCTATAGAAGCAACTCAGAAAAGCGGAATACTAGCTCAATTTTTAACTTTGTTTAACGACCAGTCGGTGGCTAAGTTGGCATAGCGTCCGGGTCCCACCCAGGCGTCATTAGTTCAACAACATCTTGTATCAAATAGCCGTCGAACATAAAATTGATAATTTGCCACTTGATTCTGTTATCAATCTTCGAGACATCGGAATCGAATATGATTGTAAACTTAATTTTAATTCCCACGTAGAAAACGTGGTGTCCACGGCATATCGTCTTCTTGGATTTGTGTATTGAGTCAATAAACTATTCAAAAAACAAATGTCTCTCAAATACTTATACACATACATAATTCGCAGAATTCTTGCGCTCGGTTATGTAGATTGGAGTCTTCTTATGTCTCGGTTATGTAGATTGGAGAAATTCACAAAATAAGAATCAAATCAGTTCAAAGGTAAATAGCTCGAGAATTTTCCTATAGAACCGGATTATTCACACTTCTTATCGACTATAAGAAACGCCTAGAATATTTTAAATTAGAAAAATTAAATGAACGTCGTCACAATGACATCAAATTTGCTTTCAAATGTAGAATAACAATGTAGAATCTTCCCTCTTGGCGGCAATCAAAATTAAAATACTTTTTTTTAATCGTTGGAGATAATGTTAACAGCTCTCAAAGCAAAACAAGAAACCGAAAAGACACAGAAATTAAAAATATAATGGTAGCAACGGGGACTCGAACCAAGGTCCCAATAGTCTATCAGGAACCTTAGACACTAATCCTCTTGTAGTCATGATGAAAAGGTTGCAGCCAAAAACAAATGGGAATTAATTAAAGATGATATTAACAGTTCTTAGAAATCGTACGAAAAAGTACGATACCGATAAAAAAGACAGAATGGATTTGGGTAGCTATAGCTGTATGGATTAGAGCGCAAGATCCCGAATGGATCATGATGTCCTAGGTTCGAGTCCCAATTGCTACCGCTATCTTTTATTCTCGTGTCTTTTCGGTTTCATGTTTGATTTTGAGAGTTGTTAATATTATCTCCAATGCTTAAAAATATATTACAATGAGGTTTATAAACTTCAATAAATTATTCCACAAATTGAACATAAATATCAACCACCTTCTAAGAAACCTCGAAATTGTCCATAACCCTTTACAAAAAAATACTTTCTCCTAACCTCTTGTGCGAATGTGTCGACTATACAACAACCAATGTAGTGACAGGATTCCGAACGTATTTAGCTGTAGCCCCCATAAATTTACAAAATTTCTCGAATCTCTTATTAACATTGTTTTCTATTGTTACTTTTTTGATGTTATTTATAATTGCAATTTTTTTAAGCATATTGTTGTACACCTTTATGGGACGGTTGGTATTTATGTTTTTTTTTAAATTTTTTATAATTGTACTTTTTTATGTTTTCCCTCTGTCTGTTGTATACATTGTACATAAAATAGACTAAAAAGATCAAATCAAAATTTACGCTTACTCTGGTAATAGTAGGAAATTTTTCAAATATTGTTGGTAAATCAAAATTGATTAATCTAGCATTATCATTCAATTAAGCTTTCATTCAGTTTTGATTAGAGAAACTGACAGTTAATTTTCTTTATTGGGTTCTTAAAAAGGTTGTAAATAAATTTGATGGCACACTTCACATGCGAGCATAAAAAATAACAACAGGTATATAAATAATAAAAGGCAGTTTTGAATTTCCGTCACAAAATCTATAAAACCGTTTTTGAAAGGATTATCGAACATGCAAATAATCATCACAACCCGCCACTGACACAGCAGTTAATATACTCAAATGTAAAATCTCATTTTGTTGATCTGTGAAGTCGTTGTTGAATTTAATTGTAACTTTTATGATTTCAAAATTCATTACCTTTGTTTCACTTTTTTTTGTCGGATCGCTTTTATTGAGTTTATGACGTTCAACTTACTTTCATGTTAAGCATAGTTTTAAAATTAAACCAGCCTGCCAATGCCCGTAGCACAATAAAACCGTTTCGCTCAAAAAAATAAGTGAAAACAAATTTAATTGATAATCCAGAAAAAAAAAAGTTTTCAAAAACCTAACGATATACATCAAAACAGTCTATATAATTTTTTTTAACTTTTTTTGCTTTTAGTTTTTTTTTGTCATGTACGAGTATATTACAAAAGCTTATGACTCTGATTTCTGAATTGCGGTAATTGTAATTTTTCTCCTCGTATGTTTTTAAACTACAATATTGACCGGTCGGTGAACCATTAATCGTGAGTTCAGTTCCTCGCTTGGCTAAGTCCGACATCACGACAACAGCAACATCTTCCGTTTACTGTGATGGTAGTAGGAGATATTCAAATATTGTCAGATTACTCATAGCCCACTAATGTTTGTCTTTCTTTAATTAGAAAAAATGTGTTTTATTAAAATTATTATGATAAAAATAAACACGTTTAAATGGCCTACTAAAATGTGTGAGTTAGCATATTAAAAAATCTACCAAAAACAGTGTTTTTATCTATTAGAAAACATTGTGACAAACGATTTGTTATAATATTACCATTTTAACAGCTAAGGTTGGTTATTTTTTGGTCTTTGCAAGATCCGTCAGATAAATTATTTCAGCGTTTTATTCCGCGCTCATTTGGTTTGGACACTTTAGTGTCCTGATATATGTTTCGCAATATTTGTTTAGTAAATAAAGCAATGATGCCGACCAACACACGTGTCCATTAGGATAAATATGAAATCAGCTTTAGTTTCAAGTTGATTATACTCCCTTCCCGTAAATGACAATACTCAATTTTGACCGAAACGAGGGTAAACACACTATCTTGCCAGAGCCTATCGTAATAATGTACCTACCTGATTTTGGTTTGGTGGTACCTTTGGTCGATACATAGGGGGTAGTTCCTGCGTCGGGGTCGTCGACATTAACGTGTTTTCGGAAGGCCTATCCCGCAGTTGGATGCTGGCTGAAAAAAAACCTGTTATTAAAATATTGCATAAGAGTTCCAACTATCATCAATACCAGTGGAACAATGGCATCCATATTTAAAGAATGCTGTGATGCTGAATATAAAGGAACGGTGAAGAACGAAAAGGTAAGCTGAAAAGTCACTCAGCTGCTCATAAACTCAGCCCGAACTTGATATGGATACTGGTACGTTGCTTTATCGGTAGAAGATATTCAGTATCACCCTAATGAGCGATTACTTACCATAATGCTCCATAATTCATCAGATAAAAATTTTCAGCAATTACTAAACTACCCACTAGGATAACTGAGTATCTTTCACTTTGGAATGAGCTAAAAACATAGAGTATATTTTGCATTACTCGCATTTTAAGTAGAGAACCTTAAAAGAAAACAGGTTTCTAACCCATGGTCTCTGGGTTTAGGGTAAAGTAGCTTACTGCTTTGTCATGGAGGATATTATAAGAACCGTCAGCAAAAGTGATTGAGAGTGCCGATCACAGAAATAAAATCAATTTACTTACAGACAAAAAATGAAAGATTTAAAAAAATTCGATTCAAAGGCAATTAATTCGAAGTGGATCGTTTATAGAATAGGAGTGTCACTTACTGTCAGAGGCGTTGGAGGCGCTCGAGAGCGGAGGGGAGCTGCAGCCCGCCCTTCCCCGAGCGGCTCCTTCCCCCTCCCCCGCCTGCCGCCCCCGCCCGCGCTGGTAGTAGATGCCGGCGAAGATGATCATGTTGAGCACGAGCAGGAAACAGCCGATGCCGACGGTAATGCCCAGGGCGGCGGTGTAGCTGAGGAAGAAACATGTGTTTAGTCGCTCATGATGATATTGAAATTCTAATGTTTAATTGTACTGGAATATTAGAATTCTTTTTTAATATAATTCTGCTCTAGAGTCCTAGAAGCTGGGCGTATTATACAGAGCCCGCAGATACTTTAATAGTACACAACTGCTGACCTTGTACAAATCGCAAGTGTGCCCCACTATAGAATTTGGCAGCCACCTCTGGTCGGGAGTCCCAAAATATCTGAAAAAAACCCTTGACTCTGTGCAGAAACGGGCGGTCCGTTTGATAGATTCGCCTATCTTAACAAACGGGTTGCAATCTTTGGAGCACATGCGTCAGGTGGGAATGCTGTCCTTGTTCTACAGGTATTTTAATGGAAGATTCTCCGACGAACTAGCGTCATTGATCCCTTCGGCACCGGTGCATAGTCGGGAAACACACCAAACGCGCGCCCAACATTTGCACATGGTTGACATTTGTCACATGAGAACGGGTCGCTTCTACGATTCATTCATGTGTTCAACAGCTCGGCTGTGGAATGAACTACCGGCCTCTGTGTTTCCTCCATCCTATAATATGGGTCTCTTCAAGACCCAAGTTCACTCCTTCCTATCCTCTAAAAGACCCTCCACACAGCATCCCCAAAGATGATATAGGCCTTGAGGGAAATTACTTCCCTCAGGGTCTCTTGTGTGGAGTTACTGTAAAAAAAAAAGAACCTGGAGACAATGAGTTTATGGAATCCCTAACTAAGGAATTTTTAATTTGTAAGAAGTATGTGAGAAATGTTAAGTAGAAGTGAAGTAAATGGACATTCGTATTTAGTTATGTGAATGAAGCGACAACCATTTCATGTTATATCTGGAATTCACAGGTTCAGGACAACCTTTTTTTAAATCATTATAGCCTTTCGGCTGTTACATAGTATAACATCAAGTATAAGACATATAATATAATGTTAAAATATGTAAATATGAATACACGAAGATTTGCTATTCATTTGTGCAACGAACGTGCTTGTGCCACCTTGTATAAGAGAGATAATAGTGTAAGTAAATAAGAGCATTTAAGATTATCCGAGACATAACATTATGTTCATTACAGTCTATTTACTATTATTCCGCCATCCGAATATCACGGTAAAATTTTAAATGTAATGCGTCATTATTTATAGGCAAAGAAGATATCACAATTTATATTCATTGAAGAAGATAATATTAACAAATCTTAAATGAAACACGATACCGAAAAAAAACAGAGAAAATAAATCAGCCGCATCTGGGAGACAAAGCAAAAAGTAAGAAATATCTTCAAATGACACAAGATTATGAACCAAAACTTTTGAAAACAGTTATATTATATTACAATACATTTTAATACATTTTTATTTTTATTTTAAATAGAATAAATAAGCCTTTTAACCAATAATTACGTTTTGTCAAAAGGTACCTACCTCATTAGATGGTAATGGCCTATTTATTCTGTCACTACTTCTAAAAGTAACATTTACAGCTTGCATTTACGAGTATATTTTTATAATTTAAATAAAAAATGTCTTTGTTTTAGGCCACTTTATTTTTATACATATTTATGCATTCGACCGGTTTCGGTTGGACTCAACCTTCTTCAGGAATGTACACATATAAACTAAAGGACACATTACATGTGTACATTCCTATATGTATAAAAATAAAGTGGCTTAAAACAAAAACATTTTTTATTTAAATTGTAATGTCAAGCCACAAAGTGATTGCTTCCTTCGATATATTTTTATATGTAATTGTAATGCATAAAAGTTAGTAATGTTAAAGGTTGATAATAACCTAGTCGGTAACATTCTCAAAATTGAGTTTTTCTCTTATTAAAACTAAATATTGATATTTTTAATGAATTTCATTTGCTGAATGACAGCTGACAACTGTCATCCGAGAGAACCGGAACCGCAGTTAAGCAAGAAGTCTTTAAGCCTCAGGAAAAGAATAAAGAATTTTCCTTAAAAATAACGGGAATCTTCATCGATATCATACCTCGATTTCAAGATTTATCAATATTATCTTCCATTAAACCCCATATCATTGGCTGCTATATTTATGATTACTAAATTCAACAACGATTAAATATTACAATGAAGTTGATGGGCATCAATAAGTTATTATTAAAAATATTACAATTTGTATTTACGCTGATAATTAAACCAGAGATTGTATTTTTGTACTAGTTCTAAAGTAAATTATACCTGACCCTTCCTGCCGGTGCAACAAAACCAGTATCCTGCGGTTTCAGTTACGATAAATAATGCACCGCCCAATCCCGCCTCTGTGATATTAATAAACTTCGTGTTCCAGCCGGGCGCCATACTAACCGTACAACCCTGTTTCAGCGCCGAAACACCTCAGTGAATCTCGGCTCATCAACCCTTCATGGGGCAAGTGGTAGTAAAAGGGTAGCGGAGGGAATACAGGGCAGCAGGGGTAGTAGAGGAACGTGGGGTAGTGGCGTCTGCAATGAAAGTTCACCCCTGCGATGCAAGCGTAATATCCTCCTCGGAAGCGAAAGAACAAGAACTGAACAAATGTTGCTAGTGGAATACTCCTCGAAACTAGGAAGCCAGCCTGCACAGTGCACGGCATACAAACTTGAGTGAGGTGCACTGAAATAACAGAGCAACTCCGTTGTGATTGAGATCAAATTATACACAAGGATATTGTCAGGTATTCAAAGACGAAGATCCTTTATTGCAACTACAAAATACATCCTCTTGGATGGGTTAAGCTTATAAGATTTTACCATTTTTTACAGTCAACTTAATAATTTATTTTTTTTACAACTTTTTTTTATTTTATTCGAAGGGAATGTACCTATTGCCCTGCACGCTAGGAGTTAACATGTATCGTGGAGAATTTTTTTAATTTTTAAATTAATTTAGTCCAGTGGAAGACTTTTTTCATAAAAATTTCGATACAAAAAAGATAATATAAAAAAAAAATTCTACCTTAATGTTAAATAAATAAAATATTATAATAATAAATATGACAAAATAATAGCACATAAAAACAAGTAAACGCGATAAAATAAATGTACATTTATTAAAGTCGTCAGCGGCTGAGTTGGCATCACGTCTGGGTCCCACTCAGACGTCGTGAGTTTAATTCCTCGGCTGGCTAAGTCCTCTATCACGACACAAGCAACATCTTCCACTTACTGCGATGGTACGAGTAGTAGGAGATTTTCACATATTGTAAAGTTATTCGTAACCTGGAAATATTTGTGTTTGGTTTAAAAAAAAATGTGTTTACATAAATTCGCATTTTGTGGTTAAATTGTTAAATTAAACAAATGAGTACGTGCCTAATTTTTTAAACAGGTGTTCTGGATTAAAAAAATGCCATCCGGAGTGGAACATGAGTCGCCCTTGTGAAAGACCACCATTCAGAATTGAAACGTTGCTTGAAATGGCTTTTAGCCGTGTTTCGTTACCAGATCTGAATAGTCAGGATTTTCCCCACCTTCCTCTCCCACTTCTCCTTCCCCTCCCCAAAACCTTCAGCCTCACAACATTCCTCAATTGGGGATGCAATAGTCTCACTGGCTCCAGACGGTTGGGAGCAGTTGAGACTTTTGTGCGGTATTCATTAAAAATAATTAAAAAAATTAAAAATTAAATTAGATTTAAAAAAAAAAAAAAATTATATAAAAAAAATAATAATTTAAAAAAAAATCGGAAAAAAAATTGGTTTTTTTAATTGATTATACCGATCACTTTTTTTTTGTTTTTGATTTTGTACTTTTTTAATATTGTAAAATATTAATTTTCATACGATAAGAATTTGTACCCACCAGGCTACTTACTGTACGTAGATTGTCAGCAGGAGAACAAAAGACTTCATTATGAGTTATTAGGTATTTATTTTTCGTTTTAGAATCCTTTATCCATATACTAATATGCTATAATTTCAACAATCTGTCATAATTCAAATTGTTCCATTTGCATCCCATGTCTCACTTTACTGGAGTATATTACGTTGTGAATTCAATTCAGTCTAACCGATGTGCAAAGAAATATCGTTTGATGCCAATCGAATTTAACTCGGGTTTTCCTATATCTCACACTGCAGTATGGTAGATATTTGCGTGGATCGCATTATAATGAAGTATGAAGTCCGGCGACTGCGCTCTTTTAACTTCCGAAGTGGAATTTTTTGGAACACGAGAAAATGTACTTTATTGCCCACCGCATATAAGCGAGAGTTCCGCGTACTTAGTTCCATTTTTTTCATTAGATTTTTCCAAATTTGAATTTTCTTGATTGATACAATGCATCAATCGAGTTTCATTTACGCGGACTACTTTAAAACACAACCACCTAAATCTCAAGGCCTTGACACTGATTCAAAGTAGCCTGTTAACTTCTTTGTGAACCTCACAAAAAAAAAAGTTTTGTAACCTTCATTAAATTTAAATTAAACGGGTTGGGTTGGGTAGTGAATTAAAATTTGTGAAAAATAATAAAATTGATTTAATTAATGGAGGTCCCTTGGGTACAACGGGCAAAACATTACCTTTTCAGTACACTGGGCGTCTGACTGGGTTATCAGATTTTTCAATAGTGATCAACTGCTAATCCTATACAAATCTCAAGTACGTCCAACAATTGAATTTGGAAGTCACCCCTGGGCTGAAGCTCCCAAATACTTGATAAGCCTGCTTGATTCTGTGCAAAGGAGGGCGGCTCATCTGATTGACAATCCGTTGGTAACAGACCGACTGCCATCTCTGATGCACAGACGAAATGTAAGTATGCTGAGTCTCTTTAACCGATATTTTAATGGAGCCTGCTCGAAGGAGCTAGCAGCGTTGATCCCCTCCGCGTCTGTGCACGTATTTAAAACTTGATGGACACGAGCGGATCATCCGTTCACGGTTGATGTCGGTTTCATGAGAACGGGTCGTTTCGCCGACTCGTTTTTGGGTAAATCGGCTCGTATGTGGAACGAGCTACCGGCATCTGTCTTTCCTCCGACATTTAAACCGAGCCTCTTCAAAGCCCGCATCAACAAATCCCTTCCTAGAGCCCCCTCCTTAACCCTCCTCACAGCGTTGCCCAACCGGGTAGCGATATAGGTGTCACATAAAATAATAAAAACAAAAACTAGACCTTGCAGTGGTACCTAAACTATACTGCACAACACTACCTACCCATCAACTTATGATCAAAAAATTTCAAGCATAAAATTATATTTTACATATGGGAATTATTGAATAATTTAAACACCTCTGTTGGGTGCAACGGGTAAAACGCTGGTCAGTATAAAACGAGTAGACACTTGTGTGATAAATTTGTATTTTCTATTTTTGTCCAATATTTTATTTTAATAACACTTGACTTCGTGGCATTATGAGAGAATCAAATACCTTAAAAAATAAAATATCTGGGAATCATAATTGACGCAAACCTACGCTGAACTGGCCACATAAACTATGTTGCAATAAAACTTTAAAAAAATTATCTTCCTTTTAAAAAGAATCAAGAACATCTTCCTACGCACAAAAGGACTATACATTTTGCTACGATTTTTTTTAAATTTAAAAACCTTTGTAGCTTTCTTCCACTTATTTATTTTCGACCGGACCGGTTTCACCCTATCACAGGCATCTTCAGACTGGCCAGTCTGAAGTTTAAAGATGCCCGCGATATGGTGAAACCGGTCCGGTCGAAATAAAACATTTCTAAGAAAGTAACGAAGGTTTTTTTAATAAAAAAATCGCATTAAAATGGAATTCCACCATGAATTGACAACGAATGGCCTACTGTCGCGGGGAAGTGCAACTAATATTTCTACAAATCCGATGATAAAAGCACAAAAGACAATAATTAAACTAATTCTACAAGTACCACACTATACACTTTCCATACTCTTCTTCAAATTTTCAAGTGTTTAGAAGTAATGACAATTAGACACCTTTACGCTACATCGGCAATCTTTCACCAATTCAAATTAAATTTCCATATTCCCTTACAATCCCACACCTCAATAATAATCAGATCTTCAAACTACACTTATAATATCCCATTTAAATATGCAACTCACGGACAAAGACATTTTACGTTCTCCGCCATTAAACTTTATAATACCATTCCTACCTTATTGAAACAACCAGCGGAGAATACATCCTAATAATGTTTCGGTATGGATTAAAACAAAGGGTACAAAAATTCGTAGTAGAATTCAATCATGTATTTTAGTAATAATAATAACAACACGAGCTGACGAATCATTTAGAAACGCAAATACAAATTATGCAGCTGTTAAACATTGCATGTAAATATTACAATCCTTTATTGAAAACAAATTGATTTTTAAGCCACCAGATTGTGATCGGTCCCCCTGTAGGTTCGGTGCTGTGGTTACATAATACCCAATTACGGATGTTCACAGGGTGTATCAGGGGAAACAACGAATCATGTCACTCTCCAGCTATATTATTTTATATACAGGGCGTGCGGAAAACAAACAAGGCGGAATACGCCGAGGGAGTAGAAGGCGTTGCTTTAAAAACAGATAATATTACCTTTTCAGGTCAACAATAATATATGGCGAAATTGACTTCTGATCTCTAACAACGCACATGTGGGTGTAGCAGTAGCATAGTATACAACAGAATAACATAGAACACATTAGTTTTAAGAAAGTATTAAGTATGTCGAGCCAGAAAATTACTGCTAATAAAAAACAAAATTAATCAAAATAGGTATTTATTAATCTTTTTTAGCATTTATTGAACATAAAGCAACGTCATTTTTTTACTAACTATTGTACCTGGCGTTTCCCAGGGTTATCAATGGTTTGGAGTAAAGTTACCCCTACCCCTACCCTTACCCCTACCTAGTAATTTTATTCTTATTTTGAACGTTAAGCGCGCAAAATTTTATCAACAAACTAACCAAAATGCCGTTTCTCCGCAGGGGTAGGCAGAGAGGACGGACCGCCAAACAACTCGATCTTTGCAAACACTTCATGCTTTATTCACATTCATACAACGTCTCATACATTCTTTTCTATTATTCAGACTCCTGACATGGTACGACTCAAATATTTGTTCACTTGATCGTGCCATGTCAATTTTATCAATGAGTACCAAACTTTTGCTTTAAGGGGTGGAAATGGGGGATGTTGGTTGGAAATCTCATGTAAACAGTTACCTTCCTCTTGTTTTGAAAGACAAGTGTGCAAAATTTTATCAAGCTCGGAATAAAATTATAGATTTGTTGTTAAACAAAGAAACAATCACTGCATGGGACTCTCTTCTTTATACATAAATTTAGATTGTCAAACCTTCAGTGTTAGTTTCCTTGTCTTTTAGATCAATAATAAATCAGATTTGTTTCGTACATAATTGCTCGCAATGTAGACGCAATCGATTTTCTTGAGTGATTAAAAAAATATTTCTTCTGATATAAGTTTTATTTTAACAAGAAAATTAATGAATGAGAAATGAATGCTTTTTTTCATTTTTTCAAAAATTATTTTACGACAGATCGTATTAATTAAATTAGGATACTCTAAGGAACATCGGAGATACTAGAACAAGCAGACCGGCAAACCAGAGGAAAGCTTCTCAAAGACAACAACACACAAGACTCCGGTACCACGTCAAACAAGGCTTAGTGAAGGGGCCAGACGAACTGAGAATGCATCTTGAATACATGCATATTCAACAGTATATGAGTACAGTCAATTCGAGCCATAATTTAAATTAAGAATTATTAATTGTTTTTATATTTAATTTTTAGAAGTTCATTTAATTTTTTTTTTAAATATAACAAATCAAATTTAATAATGTTATTATTAAGTTCCACAGGTATTTTTAGTTTTTATCATTGTGACAGCTGTTTCGGCGCTAAAGGCCATATTCAAACTGCGGTTAATCCATATTACGATGATTTTTTCATATGATTTTATTTACTCGCACCCTATTCAATTTGGACGCGTTTTTTAAAATAATGATTTATTATCGGTAAAACCGATTTAGTTGGAAAATAATTAAAATTATCTATTCTGTGAGGTTTTGACATTTATGATGTGTTTTTCCCCATATTTAAATGACAATGTTTTCTTAATTGTTTTATTTAAGTGTGTGATAATGTGAACATACTTAGAATTGGTGAATAAGTAATTTTCCTTAACTTATTAATTAATATTATATTAGGATCATTCGCCCTTTTATTAACAATATAACACATTTACATAAAACAATTATGAAAACATTATAATTTAAATATAAATTATATATAAATATCTCACATACATTTATATCAAACATAAATAACAATAATAAAATTGAAAATACTTGCAGAACTTAAAATAACATTATTATATTTTGATTTATATTAAATTTTAAAAAAATCTAATACTAAGTTTGTGAAAGCCTCTGCTGTGTAATTATAGAATGCTAGCTCGAGTAATGACGGGAACTAGCAATATTGGTAGTTTTTTAAAAATTATATTCATCGTTTTAATAAATAAAAACTATGTTTGAATACAAAAATTAATTCACATTTTCTGGCCGCCTGTAGCTTTGTGGTTCGTTCTCACGAACTGTTTGAGTCATTTTCATTATTTCTCTAAAATTTATTTTCCGTATAATTACTCTCATCCAGGCCAATAAATTGATTATCCCACCCGCCGCAACATTAAATATAAACAAATACAGACTGGTTAATTAAATATTAATTGAATATTATGTTCAATTCGTAGAATTCTGTTAAATAAACGCTTCAAATAATATAATTATTAAGTTATGAAAGTATTTAACTTTTTTATTATTGTGACAGCTGTTTTATATTTAAAAATAATTCTTACAAATACTTCAGGGATTTGTTTATTTTTTTTTTTTTATACATTTTTATTTATGTATCTATTTTTAGTTTTTATTGTTCCCCACTTGCTACACTAGTAGATTAAATATACGATTTACTACCCACATTTAAATTCAGTGCATTACTAGAATTTATGTCATTATAAAACATTTAACGGGAGAGGGACGTTGGAGAGTTATTATTCATTAATTCAAAATAATGATAATATTATTTTGCCATACGATAAACACGGTTTTTTTAAAGAGAAAAATATTAATTGCTTTTTTTTTAATTCGCATAGGCTTAGCATTTATCAAAATAAAATCAGAAATACTACACATTTCTGACCGTTCTACGTTGTTTTTTAAAAAGTTGAATACCCTTAAAAAATGCTATGAAGGTTTTTCTTTAACATGCCTATAAGATAAATTAAAAATAAAACCGTGTGTAGTTTATTTTTTTCATAAACACTACGTAACTTTAATGTTTTTTTTAATGCGGATT
This sequence comes from Halesus radiatus, assembly GCA_022606495.2. NCBI lineage: Eukaryota > Metazoa > Arthropoda > Insecta > Trichoptera > Limnephilidae > Halesus > Halesus radiatus. The sequence goes on from JAHDVE020012086.1 coordinate 66,864, forward strand.
ACAAATTTTTGGTTAAGTTTTTCTACAAAAACGTAACGAGAAAAGATTAAAAATATTTTTTTCCACTATAAAAATCATGTCCATGTTTTAAATAGTTTGTAAAACACACAATAGGACGGTCAGAAAAAGAAATATTTTTGGTTAGATTTTGATAAATGCTAAGCCTATGTAACTTTATAATTATTTAATAAATATTTTTCTATTTAAAAACATTATGTTTATCGTATTGCGTAATAATACTATCAATATTTCGAAATAATACATAATTCCTCTCCCCCTTAATATAAACCTGCAATCACTATATGCGGGGACAATATCTTTCAACTGTAAGTACCTCACGGAACATCGAATTTTAAGTATCACAATTATTTTCTTAGCAAATCGGTTTTTACTGAAAATATTAATAAATCATTTCATACAACATAAAAACTTAAATTGGGTGAAGGTAAATAAAATTATGTAAGTAAGTCCTCTCAATGTGAAAATAAATAATTAAAAAAAAAATTATTAAAAAAAAGATTGAATAAAAAATAACAAAACAAAAAATTTAAAATAAATAACATAAAAATTTAAAAAAATAAATTAAAAAAAAATAAACTTAAAATAATTACATACACTTTTAAAATCACCCGTTGCCGCACACACACCTACCGTCAAATGTTCAAATTGAACATTATTGATACGTACCTGACATATAAGTTAAGATTTAAATAAATGGATGAAACCCCCTTCAAGAAAAATGGAGAACTTAGAGACTATCTGATTCATCAGGAGGCAAATGTCCCTATCTTTAAACCTAATATAATTATGTACAAAAAAAAAATTATACCACGAGGTGTTTTTATTCAATTTATAACGTCGCCACTCAAATATTTTGCAAAATTTAATAATTATTTGTTCGTGGTCATAGTTTTTTTATTGTTTTTTTTTTTTTATTTTATTTTAAAAACATCCCCTTCCAACACAAATGGGAGCAAGAACATTTAATGTAAGATTACTTAATTTTTTGGGGAATTACATCTCGAAAATGCTAAAGAAATGGGCGTGAGAAGATTAACTTGGCCATTTAAAGCCATTAAGTAAAACGAGCAAAGCTAGATGAATTTACGTTACCAAATGAATGTATTATATCCCCCTCATGACAAAACCTACCCACATAACCATAAAAATAAGATACCTTAAAGCCTTACGTATTACAAAAGGGGCGGGAAGATTTTCCACGTACGTGGAAGTGACATTCAATATTCTAACATCCCTATTTTGTTACAAAACTACCAAGTAAGCGTTTCGAGCGCTGGGGTCTATTATTATTCCAAAAGCAACCCTTAAATAAAGCCATTAGTCATTCATACGGACAGGAGATTGCTCTCTCCGTGCTGCAGAAGAATGCATTGCGCGGTACATGGGTTTTGGATTGTTTTGGATTGTTTTTCCGCTTGCCACATAAAGCAGGGCAACGTCGCTACATGCGGGTTTACTGGTTTGTTCCTCGGGCACTGGGAACAGTGCCCGGGGGATACGGTGGATCGTGTTGGCTGCGCCGGGGCAGGAACGTGCTGTTTGAAACAACGAACAACGGGTAACGAATAACGGTTCCGGCAATACAGCAACAGTGCCATCGCGAAAATAAACTAGTTTCCACGTGTTCGATCGCAATTAATGCTGGTAAATTTATTTCTCAATAAGAAAACATTGCTTTCGAATACCAGATGAGATGTTTTCAGTTTGGTATGCCAAAAATAACTTGTCTGTAATATCCCTTCCGCTCTTTCTAAATAAAATAACTACGTGTTATGTGCTGATAACTGCTCCACTTAGCAGATTATTTGTTGTGAAAAAACAACAGTTATTACAAAGGCATTTCGCTTATAATCTTCTGAAATTCATATTTAGTATGCCAGGTGATCTGGTCTGTTTCTTTTTAAGTAAAATTCCTTATGCTTCTCCTTAGACTTAAAGACATTTTGCTTATTTTTAATCATTGAAAATTATATTAACGAAGCTTAAATCGAAATACGATTTGGGAGTTGATAATATCATTAAACTTCAATGATTATAAATAATAATTAAAACAAACACTTTGTTATGAACCACGAATATATTTTATTTTAAGCCAACCGGTTTCGCTAAGTTCGAAGACCGGTTGGCGAAAAATAAAACATATTCGTGGTTTATAACAAAGTGTATTTTATTTAATATAATGTCAAACCACAAAGTGATTGCTTCTTATGAAAATATTAAAAATAAATACATAAGCCCCATTTTAAATATTTTTGTTTACTTACACCCCTCCCTCAATCTATATATCTTCCCCCACTCTTTAGTAATCCCTAGTCATGCCCCCACCCTCACTGTGACACCTAATATGTGTGTTCTGCCATAATTTTGTAATACTCTTTAATACATATTTTGCCCTAATGATGGAACGATTGTTCCGACACCGGTCGGCGTTAAAAATAAAAAGTGGTTAAAACAAAGTTTTATTGTTTCATTTACTTCAATATTATTCCAAAAAAAATCATGAAAATGAAAATAATTTTTTAAAGGAGTTTGTGCTTTAATTATGACAGCATTATACAAATTTATAGGTGTATCACGTGTAATTTAATTATTACTAACTTTAAACGTGCAGTTTTTTTTTGTAAATTTAAATCGTTTCTAACTGACATTTCGGGTTTTTGGCGTAGGTACTTTATAAACAATACTATTTCGTTAATTCGGTAAATTTAACAGGAACGGCTGGGTGGCTTGTTTCATACAAAACTTAATTTTGGATTTGAGGCCAAAATACTCACCTAAACCTTGCGGATTTATTGTAATTCAAAAATATATATATATATATGTATATATATATCGTATTTGCTGTGTAAATACGATTATGGAAATAAAAATACAAAAACAAAACTGGTTTTTTCGGGTCGTTATTTTAAATTAGGTATGGCGAATTAGTGTTCCAAAATGTAAATGAATTTAATATACAGTCCAGCATAATGCTTATTTAATATTTCATTATATTTTCAAAGTAGACGGGGTTAAACTTTTTTGAAATCACCCTTAGCTACCAAATAATTGTTAAAGGTGCCTCTAAAATCGCGAAAAATCAATTCCTTTAATCGCCTATATTTCATAATGTAAAACAAAAATAAATAGATTACTTCTAATCCGTACTAGATAATTATCAAAACTTTAATTAAAATATATATATATATATTATTCAGTTTGGACGGGTATTTTGGCCTCGAATCCAAAATTAAGTTATGTATGAAACAGGCCGCGCAGCCGTTCCCCATAATAGAATTTTTATGCGTTAAATGACTCACTAATAATATTTAAAGAAAATACTTACACCATAGTTTTTTTGTTGTTGTTAAAACTACGCAAATATCGATAATTTTTAAAGAATGTCGTTCCTTGAATGACAGCCGTCATCCGAGAGAACCGGAACCGCAGTTAAGCAAGAAGTCTTTAAACCTAAGGAAAAAGATAAAAAGAACCAGAATAGCGCTCCAGAACACAACTATTGCGTAAAAAGCAAGACATTTTAATAAATTTGTATTATATATACATTCAATGTCAAATATATGGAAAAATTGATAAACCCAAATATAATACAATGATATTATGTTATTACAAAATGTTTTGCCAAATGAGAGATCGAAGTTGGAAGGATCTCGGCTACAGAATGGCCAACTTCGTAGAACTTCAGTTTTTAGGAATCCTTTTTTTGTTAATCAATCTAATAATTTTTTATCACATATTTTCAAAGTTGTGTCGACGGACATATTATTATGATGTTCCAAGTTTGACTGGTAAAACGTAACAGACAATTTGTTTACCAAATCTTGAACATCATTAAGGAAACTCCGCAGGTACACAAAATCTCTCACAAGAGACCAGACAAGATATTACGATATGATTTCAGATTTTCAACAGGGTCTTGATTAAGATAGGGACGGAGTAAAGGTGTCGTAGTTGTGGGTACAATATTCACCTAATTTGGAGTCACAAAGTTCGTGAAAGTTGTTAGGAGGTCAAAGGTTCCAACCCTCTTCTTCTGGTAACTTCCGTCAGATTTCCAATTACACGAGTACCTATCTACTTAGCTACTAGGTAGGTAATTACCAACTTCATTACTTAGCATGATCAAAAATATCATCTCCCCCCCCCCCCCCATAGTGAAATTAAATCTCTAATAAATTATATTTTATTCACCTTTAAAAAAAAAAACAAACACATGATGCTCATGCTAACACAGCCATTGTTGTATTTTAGATATTTTGTTGGTATTTATGTGTTTGTTTAAAGAGTGATTTTTTTGTGGTGACAACAGAGTAGTATCAATTGGGATACGTCTCCCCCAATATTGGGGTATACTGAGAAACGCAAGTTTTCTGGTAAAGGGAAGATTAAGTATTTAACGGTCAGCACCCGAGAACACAGACTGTGTAGGTTGCTAACTCAGGGAATACGACGAATGATTTATCTGTAAATGTATACGGGTAATTAGGAAAATGTGCAAGGTTTCAAAAGACTATAATAATCCTCAAACTATAATCTTTTAAATTATATATGAAATACGTACCGTAATTTTAGATAAAACGTTCAAAATTACTTTTACTGGTTTTCAACCACGTATTTTCAGACGAATTGGGATGAATTTAATAGATTTCAAAAATTAGAGTTTGTGGATTTTTGTCTTTTGAAACCTCATGCATTTTCCTAACTACAGAACTGATAAGTAAATTATGTTTGGTTTGTTTGAGTTAGCAACCTGCAAAGTGATGTTTAGGGACATTTTTAAGTGCTGGTCACTAAATGTTGTATTTTGATTTTCAGTTAAATTCAATTCTTTATTCCTTTATAAAAATTTACAAAATTTGCATTTATTAAATAAGACTGGATATACAATATCCAAAACAATTTCTAATAAATAATTGAAATTAAAAGAAAGAAAGTAGACATGTATAATCTCACACAACATAGTAAATTGCATACAACACATACTGGTATTATACATAAGGTATTATATTATATTTAAGTAGCAACAAAGCTTTATGTTTAACCTCAGCTTCATTGATTGATGCTAAATATGTCGATATTCGAAATGATTCTATTTAACAGCAAGATTTAATTTAGTAAACCTATATATTAACGATTGGAAACCTTAAATTGAAATACTCGTACACTATATTTTATATTAATATATATAAACATACATTACAGCGGCTATGCCGACACTTTGACACCGCATCGTGAAAAGCTACAAAATAAATTGTATTTTCGTAAGTTTACTGATTTGCCTACCAATATTCTTTCAGAAAGGTGTTTTTTTGTAAGATTCGTCAAAGTTATCAAATACACAAGTCTGGCAGTGTTCATAATCTAATGTGTTTGAGCAGATTGCGGTATTATTCGTGTAACATTTGACTGGGATTTTTTTTCTAATATACTGGCACTTTCCATGTTTTCCCTGCTTCGCGTTCCCCGTTCCTTCCTGCGTTTACGCAAGTCATTATTGTAATTCGAACTCCCGCCAGTGCTAATGTTAAAAATAAATCAATTTGTACATACACAAGCAAAACATAATTACGAGTTAAGTGCCGCAGAAGACATGACATTTAGTTAAACGCGTCCATACCAACTCCCGCAAAACCATATGTACCCTTTAAGTCTTTATACATCTATACGAAGCTTTTACCACCCATTAAACATCGGATTATTATTCAGATAAAAAAGGCCGCGAATCCTATCTACAGATATAAACTGCAATCGGTCTAGGACTCGCCGCCCAGACATAATGTGAATTGAAAAAATTCACCAATACGTTACGGAGGTCCCATTAAAAAGTCTTCAATAAAACTTACCCACCTACAATAGATTGATACCAGTGAAAGAAAAAAAACCTAATGGGATGGTAACCAATGGACCATTATTTTTTATCTTCGGTTTTTTATACGTTATAAACTTGAATTAATAGGTCCATTAGAAAATAAAGTCAACCAATTTATTAGCGAAAGTTTAGCATTCAAGCTTATATCAGCTTGCAAACATCAATGACAATAACTTTTCAATTGGAGTGTGAAATGAAATGAAAATTATCAGGTCCTTTGTCGCTCTTATAAAAAGATAACACAAGTATTTTTTTAGAATCAGCATTATTTATTTGAATATCCATCCTCGTTTGAGAGCAATTCAATTTTACGGAAATTTGGACTCACTCCAGAAAAAATTCATGTCTTTTTAAATAAATGTAAAATAACTTTGTGGTGTCATTTTTAGTAAAAGTGATTAAGAAATATTTATTTATTCTATTGTTGTCATTATTTTTTAGTATACTGTGTATCCTGGTTACAGAAGCTTCGCTTCTGAAACATGTTAATATTTAGATAATAAATAATGATTTATAAAAAACATTTCTCATTCATTAAATTAATGTTTGCTGACTTTGAAACGGTCGGGGCACTTTTCAATGTATTCGTCAACCCTTTTTCAATTGTGGCTTTTATCGCACCTGAATGAGCTTGGCTGGAACTTATTGACCCGCGAAAGTCATTCATTCATGAGGTCACGTGTTTTAAATCCAACGAGGGTCGTGAAAAACTAGTCGATATGGGTAGTTTTCACCTTTTCAACATTCCACAAAGTGAGAATATCATAGCTCCATTGGTTCTGGACAACTAATACTCTTTTTTGGAGGTTTGGAGGGATATTCTGCCGGTATTCTGTGGTAAGTAAAAATATAGTATCTTCCTTGGGAGTCTCAAGGAAGATAGTGTGTTTGTACTTACCACGGCAGAATTATTATATAGAAATAGCTGCTGAAAAAAATCGCCTCTAATATCAAGTAATTTAAAGTTAGTAACGAGAGATTCATAAAGAAAATCTATCTATTTCTTGAAATCTTTATTCTTTTGAATCTTCATTAATTTTTGCAGTTTTTGTATCTTTGTAGCTGTTAAAAATCTTTTTATGCATCATGGATGAGAAAAAATAAATAAACAGGGTGTTAAAAGACGCACCTGACTTACTCCATTCTTCACTTGACACTGATTAGAACACTCCTCTGGGGTGAAAGTAATAAAAAAAACAGGGATTCCTGTCCATATTTGGTGTATAAAATAATAAGGCATTCAAGGCCGGTCAAACTAAATCGGTTTTACCGAAAATAAATCTTTTTTTTTAAAACCCGTCCAAATTAGAAATGGGTCGAAGTAAATAAAATCACATAAATTACTCGTCACATTGTGAATTAACCGGAGTTTGAAAATGGCTTTGAATGTCAAAACAGCTGTCACAATAATAGAAACTAAAAATACTTTCAGAACTTAATAATAACATTATTAAATTTGATCTACATTAAATAGTTTAAAAAAATGTTTGAATAATAATATTGCCGGAGACCAAAGTTTCATTAACATTTCTACTTCAAATAAGATCATGGATCATTGGTTAAAGTAAATCAGGACATCTTTTAAAACCCTGTACAATATAATTATAATCATATAACATAATAAAATATATAACAAAATATAATAATATGTCAAGTCTCGCTAACGTAATTCTCAAAAAGACGAAAAGTGGAAATCGAGTTGAAAAATGCTGTTTTTGTGTGCTAAAAAAAAGTTTATTTAACGACGCCAATGGCTAATCTCGTAGCATTATAGATTTGTTATCCTTCCCAAGTAAGAATTAGCAATGTCCTAAATAAATAATAACAATATTCTCTCTTGATTCCCGTCTACCAAACAAAGCCTTCAACTCGCATATCGAGTTTTTTTGTTTGTTTTCGTTGGTGGGAGAGACCCCGCACCCCGCACTCTGGCCTCGCAACGCAGCCCGAACGACAAATGGTTCCCCTCAGCCTAAAAGCTTTCAGGTAATTTGTATATGGCACTTACCGCCGCACTAGCCGCCGACTGCCGTGAGCTGTAAGCACCTAATCCCGACAAGAAAGAAGCCTTCCTTTCATTTAAAAGCATTACAAATCAAGTGGTTAGACAGAAAGAGAGGAAAAGGGTTCCGTAAATGGTCAATCATGATGTTTGTAGGTGCGTTAAACATGATTTTCTTTGGATTTCCTACATTAGTAATTTAATGTGGGTAAATTGTTCAATGTTCACAAATTTCTCCCATCTATGTCAGGCGGATATTAATACGCATTAAAAAATCATTAAATTGTTCATAAATAATGGCGGGTAGCAGAATTTTGATACTTCTAAATGATTTTGCACAGTGGATGTTAAAAATGAGTGAAAAATGACAGTGTAGGGGTTGGGATAGGAGGTAGGGGTAGGGGTAGAGGTAGTTCTGGCTGCAGGTATCTAACAAATCCTACCTGTAATAATGTTTATTAGCCAGCTTCATGAGCAGTTCCGCCTCACGCTCGGCCTGCGTGGCCCCGGATCCGGCCTGACTCGAGGGCGGCTCCCGCTCCTCTCCTCCGTCAGCCTCGTCTTCCGCCTCGTCCTCCTCACCAGCCTCGCCGCCCAGCGCCAGGTCCTCAGCTGTTGGCTGGCACTCGGTAGGCGCTGGGCGACGGGTGGCGCCCAAGCGGTGCAAGTACAGCTGGGTAAAGGATTCTGGCCGGACTGGACCTGGTCACAAAATAAACAAGAATGTAGAACTGGACAAAAAGAAAACAATAAATATTTTGTACGTTACTTTCTGCATAATCCTGGTGAAAGACCACCATTCAGAATTAAAACGTTGCTTGTAATGGCTTTTAGCCGTGTTTGGTGACCAGATCTGAATAGCCAGGTTTTTCCCCATCGTCCTCTTCCCCTTCTCCTTCCCCTTCCCAATACCTTCAGCCTCGAGATTGTACCTATTATAACATAATAAAATATTTTAAAGACCCAACATAAATGTACCAGGTTATCCGTAGTTCATGTGACTATGGGACAAAACTGCTGTAAAAGTTCATGTTAGCAAACAAGACGGAAATCACAGGGAAATAACAAAACTAGAAAGAACCATCTGTTCAAATAAAAGCTGACGAATGACTTTATATAATTTAAAAACTAAAAAAACCATAGATTCAGTAAATAAACACAATGTAATCCGTCTTCCAGAGGGTAATAAACCATCCTGAAAGTAGTTTTTAAAAACATAATAAACAGTACCGTCAGCAATAAAATAAATTTCAAATAATAAAACAATATAAGAAAGCAGGGAACTCACTCCCGACATCCATGACGTATACCATAGATTTAGTATTCATTGTACCAGTCTGAGGATGCCCGTGATAAGGTGAAACCGGTCCGGTCGAAAATAAATAAGTGGAAAAAAGTTACAAAGGTTTAATAAAAAAAAAATCATTTTAATATGAAATTCCACTACGAATTGACAGTTTCAAAATTAGAAATAATTCAAAATTAGAAATAACATTGTGCATATTTTTTGACGTTAGAGTACACCGATTGACATTTTTCGCTGCTAAAGAAGAGATTTTATGCTTCTTCCCGCAAGCATTTAGAAAGCATTGTATTTAATTTAATAATATATTACATTATATTCATTAACTTAAAAGCAAGCACATACAATACATAATATTGTATTATATAATATGTATTATATTCGAACGTGGGTAGCAACAAAACCAGTGATCTAGGTGGTTTTGGTAGCAACGACTTGCGACCCGTATGGCTTGCTTATAATGAGGGAACAAATATTGTCTATCTTCCCGCATATGAGATGTCTCGAGAAAACCATATTCGCAAGTAGAAAAACTAAGGAACTCATCAACCACTACGCCATTACACGCAGAGAGATGGAAGATCAAACAACTCCGTTTTGGTACACACTTCTTGCTTTAACCGCATTCCAGTATTGAAACTTCTCATTCATAATATTCTGATTCGACTCAAGGTTTTCAGATTAACTTGATCACAGAGACAGAGACTTCCTCTCGCATCCTCTTGCCGTAGTTCATTCTCCCAACTTTTTTTCCGTCCATCTGCTCAATGTGTCCAAGTAAAAAGTAAAAAGTAAAAAGTAAAAAGTAAAAAGTAAAAAGTAAAAAGTAAAAAGTAAAGTAAGTAAAAAGTAAAAAGTAAAAAGTAAAAAGTAAAAAGTAAAAAGTAAAAAGTAAAAAGTAAAAAGTAAAAAGTAAAAAGTAAAAAGTAAAAAGTAAAAAGCAAAAAGTAAAAAGTAAAAAGTAAAAAGTAAAAAAAAAAGTAAAAAGTAAAAAGTAAAAAGTAAAAAGTAAAAAGTAAAAGATAAAAAGGTAAAAAGTAAAAAGTAAAAAATAAAAAAAAAGTAAAAAGTAAAAAGTAAAAAGTAAAAAGTAAAAAGTAAAAAGTAAAAAGTAAAAAGTAAAAAGTAAAAAGTAAAAAGTAAAAAGTAAAAAGTAAAAAGTAAAAAGTAAAACGTAAAAAGTAAAACGTAAAAAGTAAAAAGTAATAAAACGTTAACTATTTTTCAATTTTAAATTTTAAAATGATATGTATATAACAGTGTCGTCGTTTTACATCTATTTTTGCCGTATCCTCGCGGTGTCCAGGGTATAGGGAATACCGAAAGCGTCGAATTCTTAAAATCATTAGACCTTACGCCATCAAATTTATCTAATCTCCGCGTTTGTAACTAGGTTTGCACATGGTAAATCACACACGGGTATGTACTCGTAAATACCATCTCAGGGATCTAATTTCTACTGCGTTGCTTACTCTGCTAGCTCTATAAAATACACCAATGACAGAAACTCAAGTCACTATAAATTGTTCTCCTTGCTTACCCAACTGAAAAAAATACTGGGAAATTGCAAAATAAGAAGGTTGTGGAGATATTGTGAACACTTTCTTACCTGTGTAGAAGTGGGGGTCCCTTTCCCTGAAGTGGTGATGCCTCATGGAGACATCTGAAGCTCCTGGTTTGTGCAATTGGGGAATTAGATTCAACCAGAGCGCCATCTTGTGTCCGCGGTAGTGACTCTTTATTTTCGGCTTCAGACCTGCCAAAACACAATAAATAAATATAATGTAGACAATTTTATAATAAATATTACACCTTTACAAAATACCATTTAGTAATAGATTGATCTAGTACTGATACAATTATACTAAACACGAAAAATAAGACTCATATAGCTGAATCATGTCATAGGGGCGAATAACATGTACTCGTACTTCAAGTCTCTTTAAAATTATACATAATAGAGAAGAAATTGTTCCTTTTTGAAGGTTAATTAATCCCTTGGGTATTCGAGTGGCGTTAACGCGACCAAAACTGCGATGGACTCATAAAAGTCGTTATGTCTTCTTTTGTATTAGGTTAAATGTATGTTTTAAGCAGAATTAGAAATAGAGAACACCAAACGGTTAAAAGTCGAATGCAATCTTTTTTTTTACATGCGTAGTTCACCGAGATGTCTGGCAGCTATTGAATTCTGTGCTTCAATTTACCAAAAAAATCTAGTTAACTATGTTATTATTCAAAAAACAGCAAGTAAAATACTTATTTGTAATATTTTTTCTTCATTTGTGTAATTTATTATTGTGAATCTTTCATGAATCATAAAATCGTAAGGCTTTTGGAACGGTATTGTGCAATTCGAATGACGTTTCCAACTATGTATTTGTGTAATTGGAACGTTCTACAGTGATAATCCATAAAATCACATTTTCTAATGTAAAATTTAATTAAAACATTTAACGATTTAGTAAAAAATAACTTATTGGTCAACGCGTAAATTGTATGGGAAATGTCAAACGCAATAGAGGTTAGGTTTATTTTTAAAGAAGCAAGAATTATGTTGTTTGTTAAATTGTCCACAAATGAAATGTTTTGATTTAAATACGACCGTAAATAAGGTATTTTTAGCAGTACTTACTTTAATTGAGGTTAAAAATATCGCTTTCAAAAATTGTTCCAGCCGACGTGAGAAAATGCTCGCATTGTGAAAGTGTGGTTGAACTGTGGTTGATTTATTTAAAATATTTTTTTTATATGAAACGTTATACAATTGACAAGTAGTAAGTAGTAAGGTATTGAAAATTACCTTTATAATAAATTTGTGTAATTACGTATGTTTTTTAGTTTCATATAAAGGGATATAATTAAGATTAACATGAAAAAAATGAAGGGTAAAGGAGTTAATTTTTTTAAATCAATAGTCATATAATTTAACGGGGTTTCTCAATTTGTAGTAATAATTTATAAAATAGTATTTCATCTGCTTTCGAAAACAGTATTTCATTTTGGGATACGTTTAAAAACAACGAATTTATATGAGGTTGAATGACATATTGCAATGAAATTATCAATGTGACAATATAACTTTATTCATTCACATTCATAGATCGACTGATACATTCTCTTCTATTATTCCGACTTCTGACATGGTCCGACTCAAGTATTTAATTCACTTGATCGTGTCATGTCTTCCTCGGGCGCCTAGGCTTCTTCTTCCATTCACATTCGCGTTATATATTCTCCTTACACTCCTTTCTCCATTCATTCAAACTACACCCCCAAACCATGTAAGCATCCATTTCTTAATCTTACTCATTACGGTTACATCATCCTTGCATTCTTTACGAATCTCAATATTTTTCATACGATCATACGTGGTTTTACCACACATTCTTCTTAGAGATCTCAATTCTACAGCATTCATTTTACTTCATCCGTCCTCTCCCAGTCCCACGCCTCACTGCATTACATCAGGGTTGGTATCAGCACTCCATTGTGGACCGCTAGTTCGCTTCTTTGAACAACTTTTTATTAACTCCGAATCTACCACAATATCTTCTTGTTGTTAAAGAAATTATTTGTATCAATATCCGCAATTTTTAAATGAAGGCATGCGTGGATGAAGGGATTATAATACATTTTTTGAAAAAAAAAGGGTTTTTTGCATGGACAAAGGTTTTATGTACGGATCTATCATATAACCCCAAGCAAACAGTGATAAACTCAATAATTCTCAGTATTTCGCAATGTCAGAGGGGGTTATGTTACACTATTTTACGATCGTAAATGAAAGAAGGTATTATGCGAGGTTAATGCCTTCACTTGTATGTAATAATCACGGCAGAGCTAAATTTAGATGGATGGATGAAGGTATTATGTTAACTTCTTCATTCGCGAATGTACTGTTATTTAGTGATAGGGACCGGTTAGCTTGTTGTAAAGTAAATAAGTTTTTATTGTGATTTAAGTGCTAAAAGTATTAAAAAAATGTCATCCCAAAGAAAAAATAAGGTGGTTTTGGTTTTGATGGAAGAAAATTCAGAAAAAGCACAGAAAAAATTCTTTCAAAAACTTTCATCTCATAATTTCTTCAAACGATCGGTGTTCATTTAGTGACGTCATTATAAATAAATGAATTTAAAATTATTTTGTACTCACCACTTTATTAATATACACTTAAGGTGTTTAAATAATAACAATTATTCTGAATTTGCAAATCATATTTTACAAACCAATCATTCTTTTGACTTAAATAAAGGTTTACACTTAAATAAACCCGGTTTACAATTAGACAAATTTCAAATTTTTGGAATCAGACAAATCACTAATAGTGAATTAAAATTAATTAAAATACAACTATTTTTTTTAAAATAGCCATCTCTTGAATTTATTTTCATATTAATATTAATAATAAAAATAATTTCTTTTTAATTTCTGATGTAATTTTTTTTATTGATTAATTACTTATCTACTTTAATCAATTTTTGTTTATGTTTATAATTTGTCTATTCTTACATTATTTGAATTCTATGTTTATTATTTTTCTATACTTGACATTATTATTTTTTAGTATTCTATATATTCCTGATGAAGAAATCATCCCTTTCGAAACATGTAGATTTTGTGTATATTAAAAAAGTGGTGAATACAAAATAATTTTAAATTCATTTACTTTGATCTTAATTTACTCAAAACTTTCATTTTGTAACACAACCCCTTACACCACTCGTGTCTTCAATTCATATATTGTTTGTGTTAGCCGAGGAACTTTTTTTTTCATCTTTGTCCTTCTAAATTAATATCATATTATTATCCAATTTTAACACCCTACATATTCGCTACGCTATAATGATTTCTCATATTTTCGAGCCCAGACAGAGACAGTTCAACTCACCTCGAGGACAGAAGCAGGGCTGATCTCAGTTTCCACCATGGTTAGCTCAGCTGGTAAAGGCATCTCATCTCTTATCTCAAAGTCGTATAGCCGGCCGCAGCCTTATATCGGGAAAGGTAACTAACTACTCGAATGAGAGATGCGTGTTTTCTAGTCAGGGTTTATTTACAGGACAACATTTACAGGTAATTACATACGGAGTTTCGAATCAAGGGGCTGATCCTAATCTAATCTGATTCTTGATATTCTCTCTCTCTGGTGAATCTCAAATCAGGCATGATATTCAGAAGGGCATAGTTATTACAGCACATGAAAGAGGATAAAACAATTCTGCTTACGTTAAGTGGTCAGCGATAGGAGTCACGATCCTTCAGTATAAAAGGTGTGAGGTCTAGGGACTCTGTATTCTCACACGTACAACGTCAGGCAGGACACAGCGAATTGATGCACCGGTCACTAGCGTTAATATTTAGGTTCAGTGCCAAGATAACAGGTTAAAATGTAATTAGCGGGCGGCCACATGCCCAAGGCACACTTTACGTACCTGACGACTCTGCGTCTGGCTTAGTAATGGCGGGCGTTTGCTCAGTGCGAGCTCACGCCATAATAGCGGCCGGAAACCGTGTCCGATTTGCTTGTCTCGCCGGCCAAAAATAACGACGGCCGGCGGAAACGTGTTGCTATTGAGAGCGTGAAGTTTCGCAACTAGCGGCTAGAATGTCTTTGTTTAACTAGCGGCTAGAAAATTATTCTACAACCGACTAGATTCTCCTAATTGTGTTACGTAACAACATATAAAAATAAAATAAAATGATAAAAACTGTGATATGTTAAGCACGTCACCAGGCACCGTGTTGCCATCTCAATGTATGGAAAATATCAGATCCTGCCCGTATTATATATATTTCTATGGAATTTGCTTTTTTTATTAATGCGTTATTTTTAAAACAAAATTGTTAACGTCGATACAGGCTTAGTCTTGGTAAGATTAAAAATTTTATTGTAAATAATAAATTTTTAAATGTAAAGAACTAGTAAATAAATAATAAATGAAACATAATAAATAATAATGAGGAAATGAAACACTGCCAGTAAAACAAAGTTATCGGAAATTAAATTTATTGTCTGGACCGTTTCCATTCGCAAATCGAATCTCTAATTATGTCCTAACTCCGAGCGAATCAAATTAAATCATTCCAACAACTCAAATAGTACGCTTTGTTTTCATCGGATATGAGATTTAACTGTGCGCTGCACTGAACACTGTGCGGTGGAGCCTTTATTCGTTAATACTCGATAAACTTTATGCTGGATTTCTGTGCTCGAAATCATTCGACATGATCCTAACAGGCAAGTGTATCGATGAATATCAAATATGCCTAAGTCAGATCAAATACAATTTTTGGTAACTAACATTTTCAGTTAACAGTCGTATATTTCTCATCCTAGTGGATTTATTTTACGTACAACGTAATATAATAATCTTTTATATAAATCAACATTTAAAAAAAAAGTTTTTCAAATATCTATTAAATAAAACTAATTTTTGATCTGGATAGAGGCACTTACGATATAAACATGTCAATTATGAAAAAAAAAACATCTAGTGGAAATGAATTTTCAAGATGGCTCCGCAAAATGAGCACGGCGTGTTAAAATTTTATTTACTACGAACTACTCGTACAAATTAAAATGTAATATTCTGTTTCTCTGGTGAGAGAAATATTTGTTTCTTATTGTAATTAGACTGATAAAAATTGCTTGAAAACAAAATTTTGCGTATTAAAAAATACGTATTTATATGCATATTAAAAAAAAAATCACTCCTTTTCGATATGTTCTTATTTTTAGCTAAATATGGCAGAAAACATATTTTATTTTCCATTTTAGCGAAAAAATACAATTTAAACAAAACAATACGTCTTGCGCTGAACGCTGTCAACAAAAATGGCACCTTGACAAAATGCCGTGATGACTTGTGCACGGCTCAAACTGAATTAAGCGAATATGATATTCACGATGACTTGAACTTGGACACTAATGAAATAAATTTCAATTTTCTATTCAATTTCTTACACAAAAATAAATACCTAGATTCATTTGTGATATATGCAAAATATATCTTACATTTTTTACTCATACAGAATCGGTTGCAATAAAAATATTTCATGGTGGACTTGGCGAATTGATATTTATCTGCACAAGTTTGAGTAGTGGTCGCAAAAATTACGTTTCCCATCTCTTGCAGTATTTATTAAAATACAATGCTAATAATATGGATAGATCTTTACCAAAGACAGATAACGTCTAGTGAGGCAGGTAACGAACGTGTATTGAAATTAAAATTCAATAAAGACCCGGGTAGCTGGCACGAAAAAAATGGATTTGCTTATATCCATTTAAACGGGGTATATAGATTTTTTTTAAATTTAACGACTATGATTTTTGCTATAAGAGTAATAATGATGCGAATTGGAACCTTAATGACTATTTCCGCTGAGGTTCCAATTATACAGTTTTAAGTTATTTATGTGATGCTCGGTTATGTTTTAAAGGTTATATGGGCTGTATAGGTCAGTATATTTAATAGTTCAATGTAGTCTAATGTAATGTAATGTAGTATGTTGTCCTTTATTAATTGTGTAATACTTCCCCTTTATTCCATTATCACCTTTTTCTATATTTATTGAAAGTCTCAGGGTGTAAGAGTATTAAATGATTTGATTGCGTGGTATTTGTGGTTACTTTATCTAAAGTTTGTGTAGCTTTCTGCGGCTTTTGCATGTTTTTGAATAAAAAATGTAATTATCCTAAATTATATCTATCGGTCAAATGTGTGAATATTTAATGTTTCAGAAAGACGATTTGGTAAATACCCTTTTAAGCAGTTTTCTATTATTCCCGAGAGTGCTGAGTGGATTAGTGAAGAACAGGGGGGGGGGGTAGCAACTGCGCCCACCACCATCAGCTATCGTCCAGATGAGATCTGGATTTTGCTTACGAGGCTCCGATTATTCCAAGGCAAACAATGATGTGAATTATTCATGGAAATATTGAAAACTCTTGGACGCATTTCGATGATCTCGGTGAGCTTAAATGTTTAATTGAATCTTTAATAAATAAAACTTAATTTTCATGAAAAACTCATGTATTTTTACAGTTCTGTTTTCCAACGATTTTAATAATTAACTAGGAAGTGAGTTCCATCTAAAAACTAATAAAAAAAACAGTTTTTTTCAATTACGTATGAAAAATCAAGTAATTGTTTTTATTACTTGATTTTAATCACTTGCAACGATAAATGTTACCTTCAATAAAGTTAATTCAATTCTTAGTGGGTGACGTTACAAAGGGATAAAGGTTAACATTTCCAGAACTATTTGTCAACTGAGCGTTCACTCCAACAACGTTAGTAAAAGAAATGCTTCTAAATGTTTAATTAACAGAAATCATCGAAATACTTAAGTAATACAAAGGTTCTCCTTGTGAAGTGTTCACGTATCAGTACGTATCATTCGTACTTTATACTATTTATGTGTGTACTATAATAAGTCTCTAGTTCAATTTTATATCAATAATGACGTTTTAACTTAAATACCAGAATTTTTTTTCCAACGTTAATTTACGTAGTTAAAATAATTTTCAAAGTTTCAATTTTTCAAACCACGTCAAAATGCTACAAATCCATGGCCGGTCGGTTTTGAGGTTAGAATGTCAAATGTCAAAACAAGGATGAGCTTTACCGTACGTAATTTTATATTATATTCATAGTAAACCATAACTAAACATAAACAATAAAATTATGTACCTATTTAGAAACTTTAACTCGAAGAATATTAATAGTATTTAACATTATCATAATATCCGTATTGATAATTGGTTTGACCATGAATATTCATATTTCTTTCATTAATAATAGTTTTGTTTTTGATATATTGAACAACAATAATAGAGCTTAAAGTCAACTAAATTAAGGAAAAAAGTTGCCAAAATAATAAAAAAATCGACAAATAAAAATTTCCATACAACTCCAAAAGCAGAATACACGAGACCAAGACTCGTAACTTCCGATCTACCGAATACAATGGTATCAACATAACAGGGTGATTTGTAAAAATGATTTTTTATTTACTTTTAAATCCATTTATAAATATATAATAAAACTTGCATTTTCTGAATCGGCGTTTGCTCATCTATACGAATATTTTTTTAAGCCTTTTTTACTAGGTGACGGCCTCCACGGTCGAGGGGTAAGGCTCTCGACTATGAATTCGAAGATCGCGGGTTCAAATCCCGGCGTGCGCAAGTAAATTTTATTTAATTCATTTGTGCTGTTTCACAATTAAATCACTTAAAAATAATATTCAGTATATTTGCTCACGGGTGGAAGATACTCTCAGTATCGCGCTGGTGAAAGATCACAATTCAGAATTAAAACGTTGCTTGAAATGGCTTTTAGCCGTGTTTGGTGACCAGATCTGAATAGCCAGGTATTTCCCCACTTTCCTCTTCCCCTTCTCCTTCCCCTCCCCAATACCTCCTGCCTCACAATATTCCCCAATTGGCGATGCCATAGTCTCACTGGCTCCAGACGGTTGGGAGCAGTGGGACTCTTGTGCGGAATTCATATAAAAAAATTAAAATAAAAAAACTGGATCCTCATTGAATTTAAATGTAAAATGAACAGAAAAAACAAACTTTATGTAAAAATAAGTTTTGTGTCGTATCCCAAAATGCATTAAGTCGGACACTACGTAAATATGAAAGCGTTTCTTTGAACCAACCTTTAACTGAGTAGTACTAATGTAAATATTTGTTTTCAATGTAAAATACCATCATAATATTTATTGAAAAACGTAGCAAAGCTCTAAAGCTCCACAAGTTACGGCGACCTACTAATGAAGTAATCGCGTTCCCGATCTCCCCTTTTTACGGAGCAGTTTTCCGACCGTCAGCGCTTTCGTCCCGGGATTAAAATTCCTCAAATATCTCAAGAAAATGGATTAAGTACACAATTTTCGATAAATCAGGAGCCGATGAAATTGGAATTTTATATGAAAACAAATCTTTGACAAAGAAACATTGTTAGAGATTTTATCGTCAGAGTAGACGGTCGAATTTATTACCCGTTGAACAAATACATTCGATTGATTAATGTTATTCGTGATGTTTTATTAGGGAGATTAATAAACCGGCCCATTTGAATATTTCGCAAACTGAAATCGATTTCAATATCGATGGCAATCCCTTAATCAGGAATATAAGGAAAGAGATGAGACCTTGAAAACTCAAATGATGATCACTATTCGTCTAATGCGTCATAATCACTTTCGCTTCCCTTTCCCAGTGGGATGGAGAGTACATTGATTCGATAAGTTGCCTCCAGGCATTAGAATCTTGTGCTTATTTAGAGGCATCGGTCGATTGGAGGTAGTTTCATAACTTTGAAGAGAGACAAATTAAATATATTTCTTTGGAATCACTTGAAAACATCTATATGCATCCATTTCGAACTTATACAAATGGTCGCTACGTCGTTTCGCTGTTGAACTGGTAGAGTGGATGAAACATTACTATGGCCTCTCTCTGTGCAAGCCTAAAAATGTGGTCCGCCTTTCACTCCTCGTATTCTATCATTGCTCCTTGCAAATTTATACACCAGCAACTCATCAGTAAAATTAATTTGTGTGTTGAGATACCATCGCACAATGTTCAACGGAGTAGTCCGTATCAGTAAATTGACAAATGAAGAAAAATAATCGTACCTAGTCAATAAATTATTTATTAAATCGGTAATAATTACTTTGTTTGAACCCACTGTATTTAATATGTAAATATCTACATGTTTCAGGAGCAAAGCTCCCCTCTTTAGGATAAAAAATTTAAATTTAATATCAAATTAAATTGTTTATCCTAAAGAGGGGAGCTTTGCTCCTGAAACTTGTAGATATTTACATATTAAATACGGTGGTTCTTAAACAAAGTAATTATAATTGATTTAATAAATATGACTGCACGAAGTTACTTTACATTATTTTAAGAAATAATAAATTATTTATTAATAATATTTAGGTAGTGATTCATTATCACATTAGGTATAATTAATATATTTTAATGGCAATTTAAGTGTGACACTGTAAAAACTTCATGTTTAGCAAAAACTCTATGAGTTGAAGTTATTTATATACAGATCATGCACCTAACGACTACAATCTTTCATCTTTATATTTAATTTTGAAAGCAAAATAAAAAGAATTTCTGTTTTCTGTTAAGGTACTTCGCATCGTCGTGTGCTGAAAAATCCAAGATACTAACTAAAGTCTCTGAATGAAATGTCAAACTGACAGCGGCTTACAGCAAAAAGAATCAAGTGCATGTGTGAATAACCGAGTGCCAACTCTCACGCCATAATTGTCACGAAACTTAACTCTTTACTAATTTCTGATTAGGGCTTTAAGCTTCGGCAATTTCGATGAACATATTACAAATATCCTTTAAA
This sequence comes from Halesus radiatus, assembly GCA_022606495.2. NCBI lineage: Eukaryota > Metazoa > Arthropoda > Insecta > Trichoptera > Limnephilidae > Halesus > Halesus radiatus. The sequence continues at coordinate 87,449 of JAHDVE020012086.1, forward strand.
AACTGGAAGTTTTATGCAATTGAAAATATTTTTTTTTAAGATAATCTCCAATCAGTCAGCAAGCTGAAAATGTAATTATATGAAATTCCCTCGATAGAAAAAAAATCGCAAAATGTACTCCGAATATGAAAAATGGAGTTTTTCTCTTATTTAACATGTTATCAGTTTGAAAAAAATCATTGTTTTTTTAAATGCTACTTAACTCAGCCATCTTGATATTAATGTGTCGTGTTTTATTAAATATTTTCATAAAAGTCGTTTACGCCTTTTTATCCTAAACTTAAACCATGTACAGCCTTCTCTTTCTATCTTGCGTATTACCGCGTTACACTCTTCGTGTATCTTCACTCGATGTGAGACTATGGAGCTTACTGGACGCGTCGTAACCTAAACCGCGTAAACACGATAAATTTTCATTCAATTAAATACTTTTACCATTGTAAAATAACAGCGTTATTACTAGCAGATTTTTATATTTATTACTTTAGTTATTGAAGCTAATTCATGCATTATTGTACTAAATAAACTGTTATTTTAAAAATGTTTTGAACTTGGTTAACATTCCGTTTCGCGAACTCTTCGAAATAATTTGTAGGAAAAGTCCGTTTTACATACGATGCAAAATTCTAATTTCTAATAAATATTTTTTTTTTGGTAAAACTAAAAACGTAGAACTTACAAATATTGACAACTATTTTTCTTTTATTGTTTTATACGTATACAATGGAGCACCCTTCGTTCTTTATTTTGAAAGCGATTCCAAAACCCGACCTCCCGAGAATATCATATTTCTATATTAATCAGTATTTGTTTCAATTGACACTTTTTAATGAAGAATATTATTTTTTTATTAGAATAAATTATTGTAGCTAATAAACCCCATTATCGTATATTTCTTTGGTCATTGTGTGCAATATTAACAAATCTCAAAATAAATATGAAATAGAAGAGTAACAGAAAAAAAATAAAGGTCCCGGGTTCGAGTCCCAGATGCGACGGTTACCTCATCATTATATTTATAATAATAATAATAATAATAATAATCGGATGATTTTTATAGCGCCGTTTTTGTGAAAAATCACCTTAAGGGCGCTGTACAAATATTACTTCCTATTCTTATATTACATCTATTCTACGATTTTTTTTTTTTACATTTATTTTCTCTTTTTGGACAGGCTATCATTACACATTATTTATAGACCATATAAAGAGATGCAGTTAAATTATCAAAACTAAATACGGCTTGGTCTAAGTTTTCATAGATGTTAAATTGAGAAAAAAAAAGCTAACTGTATTTATTCCTTACGAAATATTGCAAGACGCTAACACAAATGATGTACAAAGAATGTATTTAAGCTAAGACAATGAACTATTATCCATATATTTTTAGGATAAATAACACAGTATACTCTTAAAAGGGGTGAGCGGCGGAGGAGGATGGTGGCCGGCGTGACGGGACGGTTGGTGATGGTCTGCATGTACGTCAGGTAGCGCTTGTCGGCCGGTTTCAGGATCTGGAAGGAGCACTTCAGCGTGTCGTCCACTGACATCATTGAACCTGCATTATCGAATTCCCGCAGTAGTTGAGCGCTGAGAAGTGGGTGGCTAGTTGCCTCTTGGCAAAGAACTCATACCCGTCCTCTACCACCATATGATATATTTTGTAACAGATCATTTCTGTGAGACGTAAAAGGTTACATTTAGTACTCTACTGGAATCGTTGAATGATTCGTATTTAAAAAAATAGTCTGATCGCTAGAAAAGGGAAAATAAAGCTGAGAGAACAGTTTATCGAACAAATTTCAGCAGATTCTAAAAATGTACTGAAAAGTTACTATGTTGTAATATACATGTAGAAAATAATCTTTTCAAATTTGAGAGAAGTATACTATTACTCGCTATACCAAGATATGCATTAAGTTTGAACATGAAAATAAAATTACTCGAGAATTGCTTGTTTCGTATAACATTGATAAAGCCTTGGAAATAATATTTCTAGCCTCCTTGACGGGATTTTTCACAAAAATGGCGCGATACAAATTACTCAAATATTATTATTTTTGATATTTGAAACTAGTGTCACAGCTCCAGAAACTCGAAAAACCTTTTGATGCGGGTGACAACTAGAGTGTCGAACAAAGCACGAAAAGGCAGTAATATAAAGTTCCTGATAAAGTCGTTATAGAGCGAGCTTACAAGCAAACACGTCAAGAAATCGCATAAAACAAACCTACCTTAATATTAAAATAAAATATACAAGAAATGTAAGCTACTTCTCTATTTCGGTCCCGTTTATTACATAACAAAATTAAATTCCATAAAATCCATAAAATATTGATTATATATGAACTTTCAATAATGAAACAAATAGCTGGAAGTAACGGATATGAGCCAAATTTAATTGATAAAATTTTAAATAAAAAAACTTAGCAAAATTTCAAAAGATAAGTATTTATGCAATACAAATAATAATAATGATATTAAACAATGGCGAAAAATTTTATTCATTAGTAATTTTTCAGTTCTATGCCCCGAAAATCTCCCTTCTAATATTAAACCGGCTTTTTATACAAGGAATAATCTTGGAATTTTTTTGAGGAACACTAAAGATAAAGACCATAAATTGACTCACTTCGGTATATGTAAAAACTAAATTGTAAAGACTGTTCCTCATTTTACAATAGAAAAACAAGTCGTAATTTCGACATTAAAATCAAAGAACATGTAAGATGTCCTAAAAATAAAAAAAAATCTGAATTTGCTAATCATATTATTTCAAGCAATCATCGTTTTGATAAAAATACGTTGATCAATATTTTTAACATTAATAGAAAATGTAAACACTTAGATAATTTAGAAGCTTTGGAAATTAAGAAATCCCTTAATAATAATGAGTCTATTATTAACAAACAAAAAAACCTATCTTATTTTCCCATTTTAAACAAGTTTCCTTTTACCCCTCCCTCAATCTCTATCTCTTACCCCACTCTTTACTAATGCCTAGTCACGCCCCCACCCCCACTGTGACACTTATTACGTATGTTCTGCCATAATTTTGTAATACTGTTTAGTATGACGATGAAAAGGTTGTTCCGAAACCGATAAGCGTGAAAAATAAATGTGAATAAAACAAATTTTAGTTGTTTCATTTGACCATAAAATATTATTTGAATGGCAGAACTTAGTTACACAGATTTTTAATAATGAATTCATATTAAATAAAATATTAAACCGCAACATGCTGGCTGGTAAACATTATTTTTGTTTATTTTTACAAAATAGTAGCAAATACAAAAAATAAATGTTTTTACTAATGGTCGCAGGCAACTCGTACATTCTCGTAAAATTGTGAAAAACAAATATTTTGTAGAAAAATTTTAACAGATCACATTTTCCCATAAAACCGTAATAGATAGCAAAGTTTTTCAGGCAAAAAACTCGCAGGCTATGTTTTCCCGTACAACCGTCATAGGTCGCTATTCACATGCAATGATAGACATGTGTAATAAACAACATACGTGTGTTTGCGTTTAGCGCTGTTTTCAGCGAGGGTTTATTCGTTTGGACTAATCTAACTTCTGGAACTCTCCGTGTGGATGCTATTCTGCTGGGTATTTACTGTTTGTATTTAGCATTTACCATGCGGGTGGCCTTTGTTTTGGGCTGATCACTTTTGAGAGGATTGCTCCATTCACAGTGGCCGTGGAACACTTTGAATTGGATTTACGGTACAGTTCGTACTTTTAGAATTTTGCTTCAAATGTCGGTGTTTTTCTGTGACATTTGTTCACTGAGACGAAACTTAAAAGCGATTAAAGTTTTTAAGCCTATGGAATTCAGGGTTTTTGACTATTTTTTTCAATAGAAAAGACATCCATTGAAAAATAAGGTATTTTTTTCCAGCTGGAACTCAGCGGTAAAATACATAATTTAAAAAAAAAAGAAAAATGGTTTCAAGTTCATAAAAATAAGTAAAAAATAGGTGCATTCGCGGAGGTCCGAAAAATGCACTTATTTTTTTTTCTTTTTATGAAAACGCGTAAATATTGAAGAAGAATTGACGCCATTTTTAATGTTAGTATGAAATGACATTTGTTGAAAGTGCCAACTGTATAAAATGGATATTTAAAATATAGATTCTTAGTTTGTTTTTTTTTTTTTAAGATAGGAAAAATCCAAACTAAGAACCTAGAACCTATTCTTTTATTTCCGCATAAGCAAATAGTTTCTATTTATTTTTATGAATCGGAAAGTATTTTTCTTTTTTAAAAATTATGAGTTCCAACTGGAAAAAATTACCAAAAACAAAAAGAACAATTGTTTAATTTCGTTCGGTTGAAGGGTAGGTCGGCTATTTCCATATTTTTCTGGCTAAACATCCCTCCGCTTGAGAACTCTCTTCTTTCTTTCTTATTAAGCAATCAAAATATATGGAAGTAATTGTATTATGCCACTGGGCCTTATATTTTATACATAAAAAGAGACAAAGGTGTTGTTATTCTCAATGTTTACAGCAATTTTTATGTTTTAGATTTTGATCAGAATCTTGTGCATAATAATTAAATTGATTTGACAGCTCTCCTGTCTTCGTGAAAAGGGTGTTCTTTAATCCGCAAATTTTAGCGCATATTTTGTTCATTGTACTTCCAAAGTATCTCCAAAGAGAATATAATTATAAATATAGTGATTTTTACAGTATTAATTAAGAACAAACGTCAAAATCCGAGTTGTTTACGGTGATCACACAGTGAAACAGCAATTTTATACACCATAAACAATAATACCCATATTACGTGCCATATAAATAGTTGTATATCCAGTAATTGGTTTGAATATGCATAAATGAAGCTCTTATTTGAATATTTGATCTGGCCAACATCTGCTAAAGCCAGCAGCCATTCTTAGCGAAAATTTACCAAGAGTGTGGTAAGTTTTGTTTTTAAATTAATCAGTTAATTCGCTCACTGTTTACCCTGATTAAAAACTATGTCTACGCCACTGAACCCAACATGCACAATCTCTCCCTAGCGATTATTATAATGTTATTCAAATATTGATCAGACATATTCATTTAAACCTTTTCACTAGTACATGCTTCCAATATAACGTATATAATATCAATAAACTTATATAAAATTTAAGAAAAAATATCAAGTAGCTACTTACCAAAAGACAGATATCGCTGCGAGCTCGGCACATAGGGCTCCCACGGCACGCCCTTGTACCTCGTGCTCTCCCGGCCGTAGTCCGCATACTGCGGCGGTGCGGGATCCCCCGGCCGAGTGTTGGGGTCCCCCGTCTTGGCGAAGGTGACCAGGAGCGAGACCAGCGCCTCGGATACGGCCCCGTCCTGCCGGCTGTAGTTCGTCGGGAAGTAGGGCAGCCCGCTCACCAGGGGCAGGCCCAGCGCGTAGGGGATCTGCTCGCCGCGCACGCTGCCGAGACGCTGGAAGAACGAAATTCTTTCAATGATATCTTCCCTTAGAGTAACGAAAAAACATTAAACACTTTCTAAATATTTGCTTTCGTTGACTTTGCCTACTAATCAAAAAAGGAAACGTTCAGAAAAGTTAAAAATTTTGCAAAAATATTTTTTTGTTGTGATTACGTATAAAATTCCAAATTATCAATAGCTATTAGTACTATGGCATCTCCATTTATTGTATAAACTAAATTAAGGGAGAGAATGTAGTGAAGCTGAATAAATTGCGAGAGTGAAATTAAAAAGGGGACATGTCATTAATAATAATTTATTTATTCCGGAAAGTGGGAAGGTTACTGCAGTCCCACACATTCCATGAAATATATACAAATAATTTTTTTATTTTATTTAATACGAGTTTTTACAGTAAGTATATAAATAAAACATGATTCATATGGTGTACCAAAAACATAATATAGCTGCTCCTCCCCATAAAGAAACAAGGTCGTTGTGTTCGGTGGGGGATTTTCCCTTAAATAATGATATCTATACATTTTTGTATAATAGCAGGAAAATACGATTTAGTAAAATAGTATTAAAGAAAAGAATCGCAGGGTTTGTGGTAAAATAAAAAAGACAAAAAATCAATCTTATAATAATAACAAATAAAAGACTGTTAAAGTAGTTTGAGGTAATTTTTTAATTTATGTTGGAATTCATGGATATTTTCTATAATTTTAAGATTAAAGGGAAGATTGTTAACAAAAGTTTTTCCTAGATAGAGGTAGATGTTTTTCGTATGGTTAGTGTTGAATTGTGGGATTTTAATGTTATGCTGATATCTTGCAGATATATTAAATTATAGATTATTTAACGTTTTTTCCTTAAAAAATTGAATAATTGCATGTTTTTTATTCATTTTATCATGGTACATTGCATATTATAACAAGGTTTTCAGTGGAGAACGTTGATTTTTTTTTAATTACCTTAATTATCAATCTTTGAATTATTCCAAGTGGACCTAAAATATTATCATATGTTCTCCCCAGCTAACAATTCCATATTGTAAAATAGACAGAACAATTACGTAGTACACTCTTTTTAGGTTTTCTAGTCTACGAATATTTCTAAGTATTATAAATATGTATAAATATATACATTTTCTATTTAGTTTAACGAGTTCACAAATATGTGTTTTCCATTTAAAATGCTGGTCTATATATACACCAAGGTATTTAATTTTGGATGTTGGACTAAGTATAGAGAACATGCTTGAATACAATGGATTTTGTTACATTTACTATGTTGTATTGTTATTTTTAATTCTGGTTTTGATTTAAATTTATTGATAGAGATAGAAATAAATTGTGTTTTTCAGTTTTAAGGGAGAGAAGATTATTATCGAACCAGTTTTTCAATATATATTTATCAGTATGTGATAGCTTGTTAATAGTATTCCAGTTAGTACCTTCAATTATCATGACAGTGTCGTCAGCATAAGATATTATTTTTTCCGCTTAGCTTTTGTATAAATATGTCATTTACATATATGATAAAAAGTAGAGGTCCCAGTACTGTACCTTGAGGTATGCCGAAATTACTTGTTTTTGTCTGACTAAGTATATTGTTTATTTTTATCACTTGAAAACGATTGAAAAGATTGTTTTTTATCCATTCCAGAGCTGTATTATTTATTCTAGTGTTGGTTAATTTAATTATAAGGTTGTCATGAGATGTGCTATCATAAAACACATAGCCATTTTAATATATAAAACACAAAGCCATTTTAATTATTTATCTTATGAATTGTAAATAAGGCTTGTTAATTTTGCAATTATATTCTGTGTACTTCTACTTTCCATAAAGCTGAATTGATTATAATCAGAAAAATAATTACACTTTTAAAGAAAAAAATCTGTATGTTTAATCATGAATATAATATAAAGACATTACAGAGGGGGATACAACACGTTTTTTAAGTTAATTATTTATTCGGATTATATGTACGATGGCTCATGTACCAACATTACGGATAGATAAATATCTTGAATACTCTCCAAAATATGGCGCTCTTTGTTTAATGAATGAGTTTTGTTTTTTCAAAATTTTTTTTGCAGTTTTCCATTCCAAATTTTTTCAGTGCTAATTTATTTTCCTGTTCTGGCTTCTTGCGGTCTACCGTTCTTGATCCAAATCATCATCGCATGTCTGGAATCTACATATTTTTATGCTACTAAGTCATTCCACCCTTGGATTTGATGATAATCTTGGGTATCTTTGAGGGTTCTAAATACAGAAATCGCACTATTTCGGAGTGCTTCGACTACCATATATATAACTACGCATTGTTTATGTTTGCACGTGCAGCAACAGAGTTACCGCCATCCTCGTAAATTGTACTTTCTTGTTCGATTTTGTCTAAAATAATTTGCGAACATTAGTTGTACTTTTCGATGTCACATACATTTTTAGAATTCCACTATACGGGGTCATATATAATAGATAATGACCCAGTATAAACTTCGGTTGTAGGTATTGCGTCCGTCTGTAATTTAAATATGAGAAGACGATGGTCTGTCCAGTCTACATCATAATAAATGTTCATATCTAGAATTTGCTTCAAGATATTTTTTGTAACCAGGCAATGGTCTAACCACCTGGTTGTGTGACATGTATCACTAATGTATGTGTAGGAGTCGTCTAGTGGAATTTCTGTGTCAGCACATACATATTCATAGTTTTGACAATAATATTGTAGAGAGATTAAATTAACATAACAAACTTTTTAACTCGCCGCTGAACAAAAGATATCGACTCTAAATAGGTACCCTTTTTATGGCCTAAATAGGCCGCAATTTTTGAGAGTGTTACTTATCAGTTGACAATAAGATAGAAACAATTTAGTTGAAAATTGTATTTTTCATACTAAAAACTACATCATAGTATCTTGAATATATGTGTAGTTATTTTGTGGCATCACTATTAATAAATTAATAAGAAGTCCTTTGTTTACACCAGTATTTAATATATAAATATTTACGTGTATCGAAAGTAAAGGATACGTAATGTACTATATATATGTATATACTATGTATATGTATGCTGTCAATATATATACTGCGTATCCATCCCGATGAGGAAAGCTTTGCTATCGAAACATGTTAATATTTATGTATTCAAAACAGTGGTGTAAACAAAGTAGTTCTTATTAATTTATGCATATCAAAGTAAATAATTTTTTGTTGAATTTTTGAAATGAATCAAACCTCACATCTCATGGAATGCAATATTTTACATCACTTCAGAAAAAAACACGTTTATATAAAAATCAAGATTTAACCCTTTGGTTATTCGATTGGCATAAACGCAACCAAACATCAAAAACCTGTAGGGTCTCATGGTGGCGTTTACGCCACCAACTGCGACGAACTTGTAAAAAGTTGTATTTATCTCTTTTTTTATCACGGTTACATATATGATTTAAACTGAATTGGAAAGAGAGAAAATCATGTTTTCTCTTTGCATTTAAAAATTAACCATAAATTGTTCTGAATAGTTATAATAAATACCCAAAAGCAGTCAATCGCAATCACTTGTTTTTACGTGCGCGGTTCAATGAGATGTCTGACAGCTATAGAATTTTGTGCTTCAATTTACACAAAATGTTTAGTTATCTATGTTATTATTAAAAAAAAACATTATGTTAACTACTTATTTGTAATATTTTTTCTTTATTTGTGTAATTTATTATTGTGAAACTATCATAATTTATAAAATCGTTACGCTTTTGGAACGGTATCGTGAATTTCGAATGACGTTTTCAACTATGTATTTGTGTAATTGGGACGTTCTATAGTAATAATTCATAAAAGTGCACATTCGAATGGACTATTGAGTAAATTAATGTAACAATTCTGTACAAAATAAATGATTTTTAAACGTTTTCATGTAGCGCGTCATTTGTCAATGTGTAAATTTAATGGGAAATGTCACACGCAATAGCGCCTTTGAGGTAATTTTCTCTCGAAAACGGCGCTATAGAAATAAACCATTTATTATTATTATTATTATTATTATTATTATTATTATTATTATTATTATTATTATTATTATTATTATTATTATTATTATTATTATTATTATTATTATTATTATTATTATTATTATTATTGGTATTATTATTATTATTATTATTATTATTAGTATTATTATTATTATTATTATTATTATTATTATTATTATTATTATTATTAATAATGTTATTATTATTATTATTATTATTATATTTTTATTATTATTACTATTATTACTATTATTATTATTATTATTATTATTATTATTATTATTATTATTAATAATTATATCGTTTGTGTGTAAATTTGTCCTACAAACGAAATGTTTTAATTAAATAAGACCGTAATTAACGTGTTTTTACCAGTTCTTACTTTAATTGAGTTTTAAAATACTAGTAATACCGCATTCTAAAACCATTCCTGGCGACATGAAAAAATGCCCGCACTGTTAAAGAGTGTGGTTGAATTTGTCGATTTATTTTTTTTACACGAAACGTAAAAGTAACAATTACCTTATAATACGTTTGTGTAATTACATGTGTTTTTTAGTCCATACAAAGTGATATAATTATGATTTAAATGAATAAAATTAAGGGTAAGCCTATTAAAAAAAAAATATAGATACCTAAATTTAAATATTTTTAATGGAATTGGTCAATTTTGTAATTTTGACTTCTAAAAGAGTCTTTTATGTGCTTTCGAAAACAGTATTTCATTTTGAGATATGTTTAAAAACAATGATTTTATTTGAGGTTAAATGACGTCGAAAATATTTCACGATGAAATTATCGATGTGATATATGCATTAATTTCAGAAACCCGATGGGTTAAAAATAATAAAATAAATGGTTTTCCCTCTTTACAGTCGATGTAGAAACGATTGGTAAAAATGAGACGATGCGTTTTCGATAAATTAATTTTAATATCCAAACAAAATCAACGATCAGACGTTGATTTTGTTTGGTGAAATCGGGCGCTGGTATCTTTTATTTTTTAAAAATTATAAAAAAATATAAGAAAGAAAAATTCACCTGTGGGTAGTCCCCATCTTTTGACTGGTATTGGAAGTGTAAGAGATAGGTGGTGGCACCCCTCCGCGCGTGCAGTCCAGCCACCCTCAGCAACGGGGCAGCCGTGTGTCCGTCGCTCAACGCTTCCATGGTGGAGTCCCGGATATTGATAGGATGCTGGATTGGCTTCTCCCAGTCCGTGTACTCGTTCCTCACAGCCGCGTAGATCTCATTCAAGTGGTACACGAACGCGTTACGCACAAAAGTTCTCAGCACCCTATTTCTATAGTCCTCCTCGAACCCGTATTGAATGTCCGAAGCACTAAAATCGTAATAACTTTCCGTAGACGTTACGCCTAAGATTAAACTACACGTTATAAAACTATCACTCGCCACTTCCATCGCGTACACCGGGTCGGGCCTGTCCTGCTCGATGGGGTGGAACGGTCCCCACCGAGGGATGAAACTGGCCTCGTCGATTCTAACATCTAATAATGCTTCTAACGGTTTATCTTGAAGGCATGTCGTGATATCCTCATCTTCCGGCGTTGACCCTTTGGCTTCCATTTCTATATTACAGCCCAGTTGTTCCGCGACCGCTGCTCTTAGGGAATCTGGGTCGTGCACAAGTGCCCACGGACTGAGAGCACTCCCGCTAAGTAACACTATCCGATGGAAGAGTCCTGCAATAAAACAAGCAATATTAGATCACTAAAGTGATTTCACGAAAAAACTTTTTTTTTCTTGTGCTTTAACTATGTTACTATTTCTAGACGTTGTTTTATGTCTAGAGTCTTTAAGATGCACAATGCATACGTATTAATATTTAAACTAAGCTTTTATTTAGTGAAACTATGGCCTGTTTCTAACAACTGATAGGCCTTTAGACTTTAAATTAATTTAGGTATAACAAAATAAAGCCATCTGTAAGTCACCTTTGCTAACCGTGTTTCCTTATTTTGACTCGTACCCTCCCATTACCCCCCACCTAACAATATCTAATTACTTCTTTACTTGTATAATAAGTAAGTTGTAAGAATGCTAGTGAATAACGCGAAGATCTCGAAAGTGGTTCCAAATTACGAATATTAAGTAACAAAGTACATTGTGAAATAAAACACTTCAAAAACAAATTTACTCAAACACACCTGTAAATCGAATAGGTAAGGAATTTTGTGGCTGGTAATTGAAATATAGAAATCAGAAAAGGCACAATGATAGGTTGGTTCACGAGATAGAAAAACCATCAAGTGGATTAAGAGTAAGACAAATAAGGCTATCGATATTGTCGATGCTGAGCACGTATCATTACTAACAAATTACATAGCGTTAGAAATTCAGTTTATGGCGTCTCTGATCAAACAAAGTCCGTAAAATAAACAATTAAATGATTTACCGGTTTAGATAACTAGTGAAAATCGTCTAAACTGGAGATTATGGAGAAGAATGTGAAGAAAATAATGGTTTGATTAGTATGAAAACTGACCTCTAGCTTCATTCATGAGGAGTAACAAGTTGGCGAGCGCAGCTCCGTGAGCGTGCCCCAGAAGAGTTAGTCGGGAAGGGTCGCCCCCGAAGCTCTCCAGGTTGTGCTTGACCCAGCGCAGGGCGGCGCACAGATCGCGCAGGGCGAGGTTGCCCCCAGTACTACCAGGCCGGGTTCCCGGACGGGTTTTTAAAAATCCTAGCAAAAAGAGACAGATTAAAAGATCATTTTGACATGGTTTAGAGTATCATATATAGTGTTTTCATCTCATACTGTGTAACTTTGGGAGTTCATGCAGTCCAAAATTTCAAGATTTTTTTATCGCATCCTAAAATAAAATATACGTAAGATGAGTGTAGATTTTCCGATTTTTTTTTAAAAATACGAACTTATAAGTTTTTATGATCGTAATATTAGTAAGTAAAACTATGCTCTCACATTTTTCCAACTCGTATATTAAAGATAATATGAATATTTGCATATCAAAACCCCATGGGCATGAGCGAGAAGCAAAGTTTATTATTTATTTTTTTTTTTCGTCTGCGTTAGTGTGTGAAAGCAAATCTTCTACTTAATTTCGAATCCTTTTTTATGTCAGCTAATGCAAGGAATTTAAAGGAGCAACAAATTGCGTTTATTGTTTTGAATATAATTAACTTTTAAATATATTGTTGATATATCACCTAATAATCCTAGCCTAAAGTTAAGTGTGAGAACGATGACGTGTCCGTGCGAGGCCAACACGGAGCCATCGAACGGGTTCCCCGAGCCCCACTCGTAGGAGTCTCCGTGGATCCACACCATCACTGCGTAGGGGGCCTCCACGCCGCGATTTCCTGCAGGAAAAAAAATGTTATCACTCTGCTGACATTGGAACCCTTCATCCATATATTTGTAATGTTCTGGCTAAATAAACATCTGGTTTCTGTGGAAAAACCGACAATTCGTTTGATTCCCATATTACATAAATATGTATTTGGGATAATGTCCAGAACATAATTATACCGCTTTCGCGCTTGTAAACTGTCGTAAGTCAAACATTGTTCGGTTATACATTGAGTTCGGGATGAAACTTTGCAATCATCATAAGGATAGCAGCCAATAATATGGGATTTATAAAAATGGAGGATAATATTAACAAGTCTTGAACTTGAAGTATGATATCGGTGTAAATGGCGTAAATTTAACTGGTCTTATTAGCTTAGTTGGTTAAGAGGTTACCCCGGATAGGTACAGGTCCTGGGTTCGAGTCCCAGGTGCGACTGAAATCTTTTTAATTTCTGTTGTTTTTTCGGTTTCCGTGGTTCATTTGGGATGTGTTAATATTATTTTCTTCAATGATTAAATATTACAATGAGGCTTACAAACTTCAATAAGTTATAAAAAATAAATTGAATATAACTATACATATTTATTAATTGTTTTTGTGTTTAATTCGAACAACTTCAGTTAATTTTTTTTAAATTTAATGTAAATCAAATTTAATAATGTTCTTATTATATATTTAATTTAATTTATCTTAGTACTATAACAGACATAACTCCAAAATATACATACATGAAATTTAAAAAATAATAATAATAATGGACGTTTTTGAACACATTTTTTTTTCTTCTGATTTGTGCTAAACTGACGGCGCATAATTAATGAGCTCTAAATACTTGAAAGCGTTATTATTTAAATTTTAAATGGTTTGTTTTGATTCGATATTTCGCTTAATAACTCTGCTGTGGAATAATTAGCCCTATTTTATACTTTCTCTTTCTTAAAATAGGTTCATTAATTTATTTCCTTAAGGAATCAACCCAAATATCTTTCGCATTATCAAGGAGGCCGCGCTTAGTGGTATAAAAAGCTTACGCGTCGGTAAAAAAATAAATGTACAATTTAGAAAGTTTAAAAAAGTTCGTTATTTAATATTAGAGCAAAGTTTTATTACGTTGATATTCTACCTTAGAAATGATTATTATCGTGACATTAAATGGATATTCAAATAATACGTGTTCCAATTCATCGGATTTCAGTGGAGGTGAAGTTCTTCCATTCACCAAGTTACGTCGTTAGGGAGTGAAAAGCAACTTATCACACGGCCGAGTTCGATTGATTCATAGCCGACGAGTTTCCTAAACCTCCTTCTATATATCCAGTATAATGGCCCGTCCACAAACTTCACGCGAGGACACAAAACATATAAAATACAAGTACTATCTACGTTTGTAAATCCTTTGAAAACGTGAGAGATTTCTAAGCTAGAGATATGGAACCATACATGAACCCTAAAGCTCCGGCAAACTCCATCGAGATGTTAACAGACACATAGGTATAATCTTTTAGTATCAAGATGACAAAACAGGATTCTTCAAACTTTCTAAGCTATCGTAATAAACGATACTTTGATATAATTTTTTTGTTTGGAATTTAATTTAAATCGAAGTTACTAAAATTATTATTAATTTCAGCAAGTATTTTAGTTTTTTGACAGCTGTTTCGGCGTTCGAGGCCATTTTCAAACTGAAACCGTTTGAAAGTGACCTTGAACGCCGATACAGCTGTCACAATAACAAAAAACTAAGATACCAGCAGAACTTAATAAAATCATTATTAAATTTATGAAAAAAATTAAATAAAGTTCTACAAATTAAACATAAAAACAATAAATATGATCAATTATTTCTGATTGTAAGACAAATTGATATTCAAAATAATTGCTGGTTTTGAAAAAAAAAACTTGTTTTAAATTTTTTAAAATACAAAATATAATGCTCGCAGCATTTAAGTATATAAAACATCAATAATTTATTTTATTACCACTTCCAGGAACATAAATGTTGAGATAAAGGCAGTCTTCGCTCTGGTTGGTCAGTAATGGCACCATTCTCCTGAGTTGCTGATAACGACCTCTGGGCATCCTTAAAAGGGCAGCAGTTCTGAAAGAGCAAATCCTCATTATAGTCATTTTAGTATGCTTTTAAACACAGATAACCAGAGAAAAAAGTAAAATTACGTTACCTGGAAAGTCTAAATCGAATGAATGTAAATTATAATAAAGCTCATAAAGCTGAATGATACGTAACTCATTCTTATCAATATAACTCAATAATAATATCTCTTTTTAGTACTCAATTTTAAACGCATTTATTTCCCTCATAGCACCAACCAGTATCCCTTTGCGCTATGCACAAAAATCTTGTCTTAAAAAAACTTCAGTTTATCAATTAATACATACATAATTGTTTACTCTATAATATTTGTTTTTCTCATATCTTCATAAGTACTTAACTAATATACTGTACTCAAACTATCTGGTATACGTAAACGATTACTAGATACGTTTTTCTTATCTCTTTGAAGTTAAGTATTATTCTATATTAATTATTATACTATACTCAAATTATCTGGTATACACAATTGTTTTTTTTTTCTATACTATTGTTCACATCTCTTTATACTTAATTATTAAACTTTTTTCTAGATACATTATATTATCACAGTATGTTAATACTAGCTTTTTTTTCTATTTTTGTATAATGTCACTTAATATGAACTAAACTTGTCAATTTGACTGTCCTGATTTGTTCCTAGTTGGCAGTCAAAGGTGTCTTACATTTTGTTGTTAAATAATGTGTGTTTCAAATAAATAAATATTATAATACATAAACAAAATTGCATAAAAATAGATAAATTTCATCTTTTACCATGCGGGCGGTCAACACAGGATATTCAGAAAGTTTCACCTTTTCACCTGTTGGAGATAACGGGTTAACACTGCGGGCGAAACACCGCTTCTAAGAAGTAAGTAGTAAGTCGGAATGTATGGAATTGTTCTCTTTAAGGCGACGTTATTAGATTATTTTGGACTACATTACGTTTTATGTTGGTTTGTACAAATTTTGTTGAAAAAAAAAAAAAACAACGAAAAAAACATCGATATATTAAAGAAAACATCGATTTTTGATAGTATATTGATTTTTTTTAAATTCGAAACTTCTTTTATCAAGTTTTGCAAAATAATTTCACTACAATGCATCTTATTTAAAAAAAAAAATAGAATAATAATTAATTCACAATATTTTTTCATATACGCCGATTACATTTAAGAAAAAAGTATTTTTGTTTATTAAACACATACGGGATTGATCGATGTCTGTCTCACTGTATCGAAATAGACGTAGGTACAAACATAATATAGTAAGGTAAGATAATACAGTAATTGAAATGTTGAAAGACAACAGAAGATTTTAAAAAGAGTAAAGTAAGTTTAATCCCAAGATGTAAACAATAATAAAAACGAAGAAAGAAAAGAATAGATATGACAAAATTAATATAAGAACACAGATGTTATACGGATGACAGATTTTAAAATATAATTTAGATGTATAAATAGAGGTTAGGTTGTAAATGATGTTTTGGATGTTTTGTAATCTAGATGAGAGAAAATATATGTCAAAATTAAATTGAATATGACTGGGGCGCTATTCCGGTTCTTTTAAAGGAAGATTCCTTACATTTTTCCTTAGGGTTAAAGACTTCTTGATTAACTGCGGAATTCTACAAATTGGACAAATTGCCACATGGACTCGATTCCTTGGACTCGGTCTTCACTCCTGAATAGGGACGCCTTTCGTTTCTGACTTCAATCCAAAACTTTTGCCGTTTCTTGAGTGTGAGTTCGATACGAGTGAATACGGATTTGCGAACTCGGAGTGAGTCCACCGTCTTCGGAATCGAAGTAATTAGACTCAGCCTGTCGTACCGATGCTCTTCAATGCCGCGCTTGAAGTGAATTGTCAAAAATGTTATATATAATGTTTAATAATGTTTACTAGTTAATAATGTTTAAAGTAAATAATAACGTAATGGTAACATATTTAATATTGAGTTTTGTCTCTTGTTAAAACATCGCAAATATTGACCTTTTTGATGAATGTCGTTTGCTGTATTCAGCTGACAGCTGTGATCCGATAGAACCGGAACTACAGTTAAATAAGAAGGATTTAACCCTAAAGAAAAAGTTAAGGAATCTTCCTTAAAAAGAACGAGAATAGCGCCCCTGGAGTCAAAATAGATTCAAAATTGCAATAGGAACGACTATGTACGTATTTTACCGTAGGTAGCATAAACATGACTGTATATGTGTTTTACCGTAGGTAGCAAAAACATGACTATATATGCGTTTTACCGTAGGTAGCATGCACATGAATATGTATGTGTTTTACGGTAGGAAGCAAAAACATGACTATATATGTGTTTTACCGTAGGTGGCAAAAACATGACTATATATGTATTTTACCGTAGGTAGCATGCACATGAATATGTATGTGTTTTACGGTAGGTAGCAAAAACATGACTATATATGTGTTTTACCGTAGGTAGCATGCACATGAATATGTATGTGTTTTACCGTAGGTAGCATGCACATGAATATGTATGTGTTTTACCGTAGGTAGCAAAAACATGAATATGTAAATAAATAAAATTTTGCATGCAACACTCAGCGTTTGATGTAAATGTTTTGTAAATGAATTGATCATCTTTATTTTATTTGATCACTTTGTTAAGTTTTCCTAATAAACATTAAATAAATAAATGTAAATATTCCCACGAGTTAGAACATAAAACAAACCTAATATTCGGTTCTTGCTACTAAGGAAATAAATTTGTCGAATAAATTCAAACGTCGAACATGTAGATTTACAAGTCAAATAAAAATAAGAATGATGAAAAATCACAAGCCAGAAAATCCGACGCACTAAAAAATAATTCCAGAAAGATTAAGAACACAAGCACATTAAAGCACATCAATAATATTATTACGTGCCTCGAACTTCACGAGCGGTTATGAAACTGATAATGCCAACTTATGCTTGCCAAGTTTCAATAAAGGAAAAATCACTTTGCGGCATCATTTTCAATTAACTAATGAAGAGACATTTTGTGTTAAGTACTATTTAATAAATACATTTCAAAATATTGACCCTGGGAATAACAAGGTTCTACATGACACGGTAATATTATGTGATAATGAGCCTTAAAGTTGTTCTTTCCAGAGCACATTATCGTATGACATTGCTTTCAAATGAAACCTTGTTATTTTAAGGGGTAGATATAAAGATATTATCTAATTTTTGTATCCTGATAAGGGAGCCAAGGTTTTGAAACGTGTTGATATTCATTTATTATATGGTTTTAAAAATATTAAAAAAATCATTAATTAATCAAAACAAAATATTTTTTTCTGTGAATTGAATATAGCCAATAAATTACCCAATAACTGTGTAATAAAGTTGAGTTTTTCAGAATTTATGACGATCAATACAATGGAATAATAATAATGAATAAATTCCAGAATTAGTGTTTTGCCTAAAGTGAGATGGGACCGATAGAATCAGCCAAGCGGGTCCCATGCCAGAGCGGTTGCAGGCGGCCAACACAAGCTATTGAGGAAGTTAGTTTCACCTGTTGGAGACATCGGGGTACCGCTGAGGGCAGACGGGGCCGAAGGAGTCGGCCAAACGTGTGCCGTGCCAAGGCGGCGGGGCGTGCGGAGGCTGCAATCGACCGGCGGCTCCGTACGGTACCCCCAGGAAGGCTTCCACCGGCTCCAGGTGCCGAGAGTGGGGCTCCAGGATTATACCGCGGATGGCTCCTGCAAGAATAGAAATCATCAATTCGACACAAGGTTATCATAAAAAGCTAAAACGACCTATTCAGGCATGCGAGACTTTATTTGGTTGTTCGAAAAAACGTGTCATATCTGGTCAAATAATACAACCTTCATTTTCATTAGTATGTTAATATCAAAAGGACTCTGTATGTAAATTATTCCACATCCGTCACGTGTGTTTTTTAGCCGGACGTGAAATTTGCATAAATTTATTTATTGTGTTACAAAAAAATCGCCTTTAGCCGGTTGATTTCGGGGATTACGGTATTTATCCAGGTTTATTTACAGTTCATTTGTAGGCTGGTGTGCTTTTGAATATTTTTACGAAGCTTTTGATATGCAAATGTAAAAATAAATTCAGCGAAATGATTAATGAACGTGGAGTACCGCGGTTTGTGTGTACAAAAAGTTTTGGTAATGTAGAGTTTTAATTGTTAATGGACTAGAACTGTCAAACTAAAATGACGAATTTTTTTTTTTGTTATTAGCGACTATTTACATAAGCATGTGAAAAACGGAATGACAGTTTAAAATACAAAATGGAATACTAATTATTATATTTTGTAAAGTAATTGAGCTTTTCGTGTTTTTTTCTTATTCCTCCTGACTCTGTTTCAGCACTGTGCTGAAACAGACTAGAGTTATTTAATTTGATTTTATCTAATTAGGTGTATCTTCTATGTCATTTTCAGTTCTATTTTTAAGGTTGTTTCATTGATATCTTTCATCCAGATTTTAAGTCTTGACTTGTACTCATTAAACTTTTCCATTCATTTTACATCTGGGGGAAGGATGTTGTGAAGTTTTGTTTAATAATATATTATGTAGTTTCTATGGCCGAAAGTGGTTTTAGGACAAGGAATGTTTTTATGACATTTTGATTAGATTTATTTCCATGAATAGGTAGTTTAGTGGGGGGTTCCGTATTTGTGAAAAGTTTAAACATTAAATTTTTGGCATATATTTGTGGTACATTTCATAAGCCAAAACTTTTGAAAATTTCTTTCGAAGGCTTTCTCATGGGTTCTGTAAGTATGGCCTTTATGATTCCTTGTTTAATTATTTTCTGATTATGATTTTTTTTCTTATAAAGATAAATATTCCCTGGTCACGAATAACCTCACAATATTTAAAAATCTCCTACTACCATCACAGTAAGCGGAAGATGTTGCTTGTGTCGTAATGGAGAACTTAGCCAGCCGAGGGATTGAACTCACGACGCCTGGGTGAGACCCAAACCCGATGCCAACTCAGCCACTGACCGGTATGTATATACTTAGATGTCGCAGATCCCCATTCTATAATTCCATATTCGATTCGAATTACTGAATCGGTACATATTTTATAAAAATAACATTTGTTCTCTGCTTCAATAGTTTTTTTTTTCTTTATTGTGAAACTGCTTTCCTGGACATTAAGGTATACTGAAAGCTTGGGCCAAATTGTAGACCTAAAATCTACGCCTACAACAAATAATTTCATGTTAAAACACACTACTACATATTACCGATAATAGAATTGAAACATACTGTTGTCCCGAGAGACTAGGATAGGATAAAGGGCGATAAATTATACATGGACAGAAAACTTTTCATTAGACAATTAGACTGTAATGATTATAGGATTAAACTGATTAAACGTAATTTTAAGGTTAAAAATAATATCAACCCTACCTGAAGAATTATAAAAATCTATGAAGGATTTCTTGGCACACCGACGGATACAAAAATAATCTCTAAACATGTATGGGTCGTGTAACTAGGTCATCCTCGCTGATCATTTCGTGGATACTGCAGATCACTGCCGGTTTAATTTTGAGGTTCTGAGAAAGCTTAAAACCAATCAAGCTCTTCTAAATTCAAAAGCGATTTAAATTCAAAAGCCTTCGATTAACGTTAATTGAGACAATGGGCTTAACTCAAATTTCGTAATAACGGGATCTCAAGGGAAGTTCTAAGAAAACCTGTGATCAACATTTATGATATTTAACTACTAAGGAATGAAGTATTTGCAATGTATGAACAATATTGTAAACTTTAAATAAAGATAAGAATTATGATCTCAGGGTTTATTTACACATTTAGGTCATTTACATTTGGTACAATATTAGGTGCAATAATCGGATCTATATCTAATCGATAGCGTCGTACGATCCAAGCTTCACGGGGTTAACGTTTAAACTGCTGGCGGAGAGGCGCACCGATGCAGTCCTCATCTGGGCCCTCAAGTGGTCCCGCCTGCACCGTGTTAACAGACATCTCCCGGTCGAGTCCATTTCTAATCACGCGTTATAATATATTAAATTCCTAGATGATTAGTATTGTAAGATTGTTCAACTTAAAATGAGGACGGACCGAAACATGGCTCAATACTCGGAAAGCGACCACCGAGGTTTAAAGCATACAAACTGCTTCTGCTGGTACCCCTGCTTATATTATCGGAGTTCAGCTATCATCAGAGTGATTTATGTTAATAAATTAATAAGAATTACTTATTAACACCACTATTTTTAATACATAATATCAAAACGTTTCGAAAGCAAAGTTTTTTCTAAATGAATTTACAAATATACTCAGTATTCACCACTTACAATAATAATAATTGGATGATTTGTATAGCGCCATTTCTATGAAAAATTACATCAAGTGCGCTGTACAAATATTACTTCCTCTTCTTTATCCTCTCTACATTAATATACGAGTATATAAAGTATTCATATATTCCTCGCGACGAAAGCAACCCTTTCGAAACATATAGATATCAATGTAAATTTATAAAGTGGTGAATACTAAGCGTATTTTAAAAAAATAAATTTAAATGAATACCGCACAAGAGTCCCAACTGCTCCCAACCGTCTGGAGCCAGTGAGACTTTGGAATTTCCAATTTGGGAATGTTGTGAGTCTGAAGGTATTGGGGATGGGAAGGAGAATGGGAAGAGGGAGGTGGGGAAATACCTGGTTATTCAGATCTGGTCACCAAACACGACTTAAAGCCATTTCAAGCAACGTTTCAATTCTGAATGGTGGTCTTTCACCAGGGGGATACTGAGAGTATCTTCCACTCTGGAACGTACGCAAATATACTATATATTATTTTTAAATTAATTAATTGTGAAACAACACAAATTAATTAAATAAAATTTACTTGCGCGCGCCGGGATTTGAACCCGCAACCTTCGGATTCGTAGTCGAGAACCTTACCCCTCGACCATGGAGGCCGTCAATTTATTAATAATGAAGCAATAAAGTGAATACAAATCGTTTGAAGAAATCGTACAAAGCTTTTCTCTTCAGGATACACAGAACTAACTAACTAACTAACCATCACGCCGTTTCCCCGCAGGGGTAGGCAGAGAGGACGGACCGCCAGACAACTCGATCTTGGCATACACTTCTTGCTTCATTCACTTTCATATACACAGTATACTAAAAAAACAAATAATGACATGTACTCGATAGACAAATGACAAATACAGAAAATATTAATTTAAAAATAGACAAATTAACAAAAAGTGATGAAAGTAGATGGGTAATTAATTAAAAACGTAAAAAAATATTCAAAAAATGTATAAAATACTTATTAATATATTTGTATTAGAAGTTTAATAAAGAAATTATTATATAATATTAACATAAAAAAAACAACAAAGCATAAAAAAATAGAAATAATGGGATTCTTTGTTGCTAAAATTTATATTAATTATTTTCTTGATATATTTATTAATGTGAAAATAATTTAATACGGAACTGTTTATCAATAATATTTAATTAACTATTCACTTATGTTTGTAATTTGTCTCTACTTATACTTATGTTCTATGTTTATCATTTGTCTATACTTGCCATTATTATTTTTTTGAATTCTGTCCTGATGAGATAATCTTCGCTTTCGAAACATGTTGATATTTATATATTAAAAACAGTGGTGTAAACAAATTAATTCTTATTAATTCATTAATAATCTATTGAAGAAATAATTATATTATTTTATTTCATTTTTGGGAGTTTACATAAAAAATAAGGTATAGTATATGTGTGATATAAATTTGACTATTTACAGGTTCCCACTTGAGTAAAATATACAAGTGAATCTATTGATTTACAAAGAAATGAAAATAAAATAAAAAAGAAATACAAAATAAAAGAAAAAATATTATTTCTTCGATAGAGGTATAATTATTTCAAAAATAATTTAATTTTTTTTTTTAAAGAGGCGACACTTGACCTCCGATAGTTGACGCCCCGATAGTTGACTCGCTGATAGTTGATCCCCCGGATAGTGAATCCCTGTGCCAGTTGATTCCCTTGACAATTGACCCCCTGGACAGATGATCCCCCGGACAGTTTATCCTTCTGCCATTTGATCCCTCGGACAGTTGATCCCTTAAAGGATTATTTTTGCAGTACTGTAAGTGGAAATCCGCTATACAAAATAGTTTTACTAACAATAATTCCGAATCCCCAAAGGAGTATTCAGTGAGCAATACGACCGAAAAACAAAATATTACATACCTCCTTATATATGCAGTCTGTTTACGGAAATACGCCATATCTAGTTACAATTTGGGAGGCGGAAATGGGTACCATCGCCCCAGGAACCATTTATTGGATAACCAACACCCCTGCCATACCTAGGTCACTCCAAGTGGTTCGCTGCGTTTGGTGCCCGGGTTTATGGGGTGAGATTTTTTTAGGCCTCGGTGTCGAATGCGTTTGCTCACCTACTACGTGACGGGCCGGATCGGGAGAGATTGGTTAAGGGAGACCTTTTGACCTCCCCACCCTGACTCAGTGGGAGTGCTGGATTCATTCGTCCGTCACTCCTAAACACATTGACCCCTAGATTCATACCAACCCCTCATACCCTTTTCTATCTCAGAACTTCCTCTCCTTCATTTCTCCAAAAATTCCCTGCACACAGCATCCCCAAAGATGGCATAGGTAAGATTTGTTATTAGTAAATATATTTTATGAAGCGGATTTCCACTCAAGATACCTGCAGATATAAGTATATCGACTTTGTTTATACGGCCGCATATCATCTCTGCATACTTACTTTACAAATGAGGACGTACAACAGAAATATTCCTTTAGGGAATCAACTGTTCGAGGGATCAACTATCCGGGGATCAACTGTCGGGAGATCAACTGTCAGCCGACTAACTGACGGAGGATCAATTGGCATGAAATCGTTCTGGGAATGAATCCTAATATTTTTGAGGCTTTTGAAGTGATTGAGTCGATATGAATATCGAGAAGAAGCTTAGAAGCTTGCACCTATAGACCGCAGCACGGAACAACTTAGAGGGACTACACTCGTACAAGTAATGTAAGCTTTGACGTCACTATGTTTTTATTTTTATTTTTTGTGTGATACCATATAAGAGTGCCAGCTGGTCCAAACCGTCTGGAGCCAGTGAAACTACGGCATCCCTACATGTGGTATGTTGTGAGGCTGAAGGAAGAGGAAGGAGATGGGAAGAAGGAAGGTGGAAAAGTGCCTGGATATTCAGATCTGGTCACAAACACGGCTAAAGCCATTTCAAGCAAAGTTTCGATTCTTATTGGTGATTTTTCACCAGGGCGATTCTGACAGTATCTACCACTCAATGTAGAATGTAGTACAATGGCTTCCTTTAAAATTTAAATATTAAATTTGTATCAAGAAACGTTTCCACAGTGACTGATAAACTTGCACGTTTTAATCATACGGGAAATAGTTCACCGGGTACAGAAAATCTACTACTAGCTGCTGTGTACCCGGCCTTGCTTGGGATTTTTTTTCGTAAGTTATGAAGTTGTTGCTTGTCGTTTGGGCGCCATAATTGATTTGACAGCGAAAGTAATACCCTGTGACGGCTATTATTATACTTAAGCAAAGAAACAAAGAAACATTTATTTTTTCAAAACATATCTACATAATAAAGTTTTTAAGTAGGTATCCACTTGTGTTTTGCATTTTGAAAACATTCTATCGAAAACAAACCTTCTTCTTTTGAATATGTAATCAGTGGCTAACCAGAGTGGTATATCTATGGGCTAACCTCAATACAACATGGCAGGTTCAATGTTTTTTCATACTAATTTTAAAACGTTATAGCAACAGTTTTAAATATTGGATTTCATTCAAACTAACTAACTAACTTCTAAAACTCGAGTAATATTTGAGAAAATTGAGTACAGACAGACAAACATTCATTTTCATAAATACTAAAAGCATTATAATCTACAGGGTTACCTTTTTTCCGTCCGTAAACGAACAATCATTCTAATGTAACACCCCATATCCGAAATGAAGCACGATATTTTGGGTCTATTAAGATTTTGTGGCGAGAAAATAGTTTGTTTTATGTCGGAATACCTAAGGGTCGTGTTGTGTACCTCCATAAACATTAATATTGTGGATTCAATTTGAATTATGAAGCACGACCACCGTCAAATAGTCCGCAAAACCACATGTTTATTGCTTTATTGGAATATATGGAAGGGATATTTATGGAAGGAGCATGAATCAGAATATTAAATGTGGGGTTTATGTGACTTAAACAATACGTATACATCATGGCCCTTTGTAGGTCTGCCTTAAGAGCTTAATTTGCAGACAAATCGTTGGGATAGAATGTTTGAACTAAAATAGCGAATAGGTACAGAATTATAATTATTGTTACACAAATTTGTTTGAAATACGGTAAATTTCGTATCGATATTTTACTGAAGGTGAACTCGATGGTGAAAAAACATTATTATGTTATTAAAAACTATCTCAAATATCGTTTATGGTATACGAGTAGGTATTCAAAATAATGGAGACAAAAAATGAGGACACTGCGATCGTTCAAAAGGTTTTATCTATTTTTTTAAACATTTTTTTTTAAATATTTTTGTACATAAAACAGGCAATGTGCCAAAAACTTACATACATGTTTACATAGCAATAATTATTAATAAGTTCAATAAACAACAACAAGCATTATCTCGCAAAAATGATAGTAATAATGAAAAATTAGTGAAAGGTCGAAAACATATTATAAAGTAGGTGTATAAACTAACCCCTTATTGTCTCCTGTGCTGATGGTACACTGTTTTAGTAATTAATAAAGGGCATCATCACATTATCAGTTTGATATTAATGGTAAAACTTTTTTTTTAATTCAGTAATTGTGTCATTAAAAATGTTTATTTCAATATTAGAGCAGTGAATAGTATTGTAATTTCTTAATATCCGCTTTAAAGGAGAGAAATATCCACATAAATGGAAACACGGCTTAAAGGAAATTAATGTTAGTTTAAAAAGTAAGAGTGTTTATTTTCGACCTTAACCAAACGTAATTCGGTAATTAGTGGCATTTTAAAAAAAGGAGGTGATTTTAAATCATATCCTAAAGCAATTTTACTTTGCTTAATGAAAATATTAACATGGAGAGGCGAATTTTTGTGTCTCTAAAATTTATGCACAAAAATACCCATTTATCAGATGTTAAATCAAAAGAAAATAAAATCAAATATTTAAAATTATAATTAAAAAAGCGTTGAAAATTTGAGTATGTCATTTACGTCGTTACGACAAGCTGTCAAACTCAAATTTGAAGCGTAACCTCAAATCTGAACGTAATTTGTTATAGTTGTTCCAAAACCGCCATCAATACACAAAAAATATTATTTAAATGCAATATTAATATTATATTGTTAACATACAGAAATTTCAAGAGCTCGTTTGTAAAAATCTTCTAACTTGTACAGAAGCTTCCTCTCTCAAAATTCTGATAAACAGCGCTGAAATACGACAAAATCACTACCCGCGTTTCATTATAGATATATTGGTTTATTAATTTGAAACAACTGACGGTCTCAACGGTTGAGTGATTACGATTCTTGGCTTCGAATCCGGAGATCGCGGGTTCAAATCCCGGCATGCGAAAATAAATTTTATTTGATTAAATTGTGTTATATCACAATTTCTTCATTAAAAATAATATGTAGTATATTTGCGGCATTTTTCAGATAGGTAGATACTGTTAGTATCGCCCTGGTGAAAGACCACCATTTAAAATCGAAACGTGGTTTGAACTGGCTTTAGCCGTGTTTGGTGACTAAATCTAAATAGTCAGGTACTTCCCCACCTTCCTCTTCCCTAACTCCCCCCCCTCCTCAATGCCTTTAGCCTCACAACATACCCCAATAAGGAACTCCAGTCCATTTTATTTATTTATTTTTATTAATGTTGACATACTAACTTAATTTTCTGTTTTTTTAATTTTTTTTTTAAAGTTCGTTTTTTCATGGTTAAAATAATTGTTAAAGTTTCAATTTTTTAAATCTCACCAAAATGCACGAAATCTATGGCTTGTTGGGTGTGAAGTCACACGAGCCAGTCGAATTCGCCGTTCAATAGGCAGTAATCGATATTGTATGGATTTTATACAAAACTTTGAGAACTTTATACTTAAATTTAACTGCTTTTAATTGAAGGAAACATTGTAGAATATCAGCGTCTCGTTACTATTGTCGGTGCATTGTACCAAAGTGTAAAAATACATTCATATTCGCAACTGATTAACAATTTATCAGCGTTCAAAGAAAGTCCATATCCAACTTTTTTAAAACCTAAACTGGGCGACTAGTGCACATGTTGGTAACAGGAATGAGTATTATGATACCGCCGCATATCTGATCTATCGATACCGGGGCCACAGATATTAGCGTTCTGACCGTTCCGAGATATTAAACGATATTTTGGTATTCATAATAATGATTTAGTACGTGACAATAATAATAATAATATTTTGATGTTTTTTATAGCGCCATGTTGGCGAAAATCACTTAAAGGACGCTGTACAAATGTTTTTTTCGCAATGTTCTTTTTTTCATTATTGAAATTAAGTACAATTTAATTCATTGCAATATTATACCTCTCTTTTAAGAAATGCTTGTGTAGAGAAGCGGAGTGTACATATTGCGTTCAGATGTTTATATATTTACACAGTAATGTTTCCTAAAGTGTCACAAGAAGATTCTTAAAATAATAATAATAAAAATAAATTGGTTTACATGATCATGTTACAGAGTTGGTGGTTTAATTAATAGAAAAAATGGAGTACGTGGCGACAACTTTTGTTTTAGAAGTAAAAATAATAATATAATACACGTAATGTACAATGTGACGTAGGATATTTAACATATAGCATAAAGGTACTAGTGGTATATTATGTTGTCTATCTTATCACTAACTATAGACAGTCTATCATATTGATAATAAGTACTGGCGTTACTGACCGTGCTCGATTCATTCGATATTCATCGTTATCTAATATTAATAAATCTTTGGTATCGCCGAAATGAAAAAATACTATAAAAATAGCTAGAAATGACAAAATATTACTAAACTTTAAACCGTTATGTCCCAGACAGTATTTGGTCTACGAGACCATTTTAATTCCAAATTGTATGCAAATTTTGTCTACTTCAAAAAGTATTGAATGATTTATCCCGAAAAATTAGTCATTAGGCATCAGCAGTATTTAGAAAGTATAATAGAAAAAAGAAAATATTTGTTTTTAATCTAATCTGTGCATTCACTAATAGTGAAATGTTACATTAAAAATAGGTTTAAAATAAAAATATGATTATTTTAAATGATAAACTAATTTTTATAAGACAAGATTTTTTTATGTATAGCACAAATATGGTAACAAATTATTATCAGCAATAATTATTAACCTGAAAAATCATACAAAGTGAATAATCTTCCGAGAAAAAATACATGCTGCCGACGGGACACGAACCCGCGACCTTTTGTTTACCGTCACAACAAAAGGTTGCGGGTTCGTGTCCCGTCGGCAGCATGTATTTTTTCTCGGAAGATTATTCACTTTGTATGATTTTTCAGGTTAATAATTATTGATTATAATAATTTGTTAAAAATATGATGTAATGCAGTAACTGAAAATAAAAAAGAATAAATTACATTTAGCTACAAACAAATATCCTAACAATTAATGAAAAAAAAACGGTATATATTATCTTATATATTAACTGGCGTCTTTAGCAGATTATCACATCTGTTGTCAAATAATTTAAATAAATAAATTATATTACTTATTTATAGCATAGTTCAATCACATCAAAACTACTTAATTGAAATCTGGGGAAACGCATATGATACATACATAAATGATTTGCAAGTAATATAAAACGGGGTAATCAAAAAACTGTTTAACTTTAATTCTAAAACATCCACTAAAAATGTTTACGAGGAAACAAAACTATTGACAATAAAAAAAAAACTGTACGAATATAATTATGTTTCCTAATTTAAAAAATAAATAATACACTCATATATGCAAACACAGAATTCACACATACTTTCCAAGACAACATAATAACATACATTCAAACTCCATACATAGACAATTTGGCAAGCAATCCATTAGCTACCACGCGAACAAATTATGTAAGTGCCTAAAAAAAATGAATAAAAGTATACGCAAATTTAAAAAAAAAGTTTAAATAATTAAAATGTACAATCAATTTATTAGAATAACTTGTTGAAGTTTATAAACCTTCAAAAAGAAACATTCCTGACAAAGGTATTAGGTTCGATTCCCACATGCGACTAATACCTTTTTATTTTGTGTCTTTTTCGGTTTCATGTTTCATTTGAAATTTGTTAATATTATTTTCTTCTATGATTAAAATGTATAAAATTGTAATTAAAAAAATACTTATCACAAACAAATTCCCTGAAAGACAGCGTATTTTACATTATTTATAATTAAAACATTAGATACGTAGGTACCTTATTTACCAGAGGGAGAGTATTGAAAAATTGATATTATTTATGTCGCCTGTATACCACCTGATATTCTGGCAATGTCGGTTATGCCTCAATAAATTATATTATCCGTTTCAGTAATTATATCATGTTAGATTTCAAGCCATCCGTCGCCAAGATCGGACACATGGTATCATGTTTAGTCTTGATTCGTTATGCTCCTTGGTCCATCGTGATCGGTCATCAGGCAAGGATGTGGCATTATGGAGGAACAGGTGGACAGATACATGATAATATTATTATTTGGGTATATTCATATATCGTAATATTCTCTCTCAAATCGAGAAATTGCAGGTGCAAGATCGAAAACGGTTAGTATTTAAGAGAAAATGCGATGAGCGTTTTTTTATAGGAATAGCCTTTGGCTTTTTTTGAAATATTTTTTTTTATTTTCATAAATAATCACCACCTCAAGTTGCTTGGAAATAATATTGATCGGCATATACATTATACAGAATCTTAAAGGGCGTACTTGACAAGCTTTAACCGTTGATTTCTGTCCTTATTTGAAGTAAAAAATGGAAACGAAAATTTTAATTTTGTTCTCCGGTGAAGATTTTTTGTTGTTTTGTTTTGTTTTTATTTGGTTTCGTTTCGTTTCGTTTTGTTTTATTTTGATTTGTTTTGTTTTGTTTTGTTTTGTATTGACTTTTTCTCTTGTTAAAACATCGAAAATATTGACATTTTTGATGAGTGTCGGTCGCTGAATTCAGCTGACAGCTGTCATCCGAGAGATCTGGAAACGCAGTTAAGTTAGAATGCTTTATCCCTAAGAAAAAAGTTAAAGAATCTTCCTTAAAAATAATGGGAATAGTGCCCTTGGTCGATTACGTGTAACATATAGCGCAATATTAATCAATTGCCTCATGTTGCCGGAGCCCTCAATCGAAGGCAATGATGTAATTATTAATTAATAACAGACAAACAGTAATAGCAATACCCACACAGTTCGCAGAGGGAAGGGTGCATGGGTTCGCTGCTCTTATGCGCCACAGAGTAGCCGGTATGAGTCAGTGCTACCGGAGATCGGAAAACACTCTTGTCCAGGCCGTCGCCCCAGGGCGCGCCCATACACCATAGATGGAGAATTTCCCTCACGCCACCGTAATAAAAGTGCGAAATGTGTTTACATTTTTGTTTTATATTCAATTTCATAT
Organism: Halesus radiatus; assembly: GCA_022606495.2. Classification (NCBI taxonomy): domain Eukaryota; kingdom Metazoa; phylum Arthropoda; class Insecta; order Trichoptera; family Limnephilidae; genus Halesus; species Halesus radiatus. Next base: position 118,093 of record JAHDVE020012086.1, read on the forward strand.
CATGTAATTTATTTAGATCTATGCTTTTATATGGCGGACAGAGTATTGCACTCACCGCTCTGTTCAGCTGAAATAAACAACCATTATTATGATTATTATTTTAATCAGTAATACGTCTGAGCGGACTTCATTTAGTGGCCTGTTGGCTCTGTCGCTACGGAGTATGGACTATGGACGACAATTCTGGAGTGATCAAAGTGATGCATGGCATGATTTCGATTATAGAATGGCGCAATTTATCTGACATGAAAACTACTACTTATGTAGGTATGTACCAGTTTGTCTGCAGGATTTTTTGTATTATCTATCCAATCACGGGCTTTCTCATCCCTTAAGACCTAAGGCTTAAGTGATCAGAGAACCCTTAAAATCCTTGTTACGTCCGGCCTTCAGTATTGGCATTACTGTACGTCACTTGAGTGAGTCACCGGTCTCACTAAATATATTATTACTTTTTATAATAAAGTATCTAAGCAAACAACTGTGTGTAATCTCTCGCATGGTGCTTCACTAAGTAAAAGAATAAAACTTTCCTCTTCTACCAGCATGATTCTCCAATTTAATCCTTCTCAAATCAACTCCTGATCCCTTTAACTCTCATTAAAAAAAATCTATTCCCACTGTGGAAATAATTTAGTTGGAAGAAATGCTACCAGACAATAAGCAACAATTTTTAAAACGAAATTTGAAAAATAGAAGAATCATGGATACTTGTATGAAAGAATTTAAATAGTTGGGCTTGGGCTCGAAAATGAACAATCTAAAAATATTTTGATTGTGATGTGATTTCTATCTCGTTCCTCGTATCTAGGATGAACGCAGTATGTATGAAGAATGAGCTAATTATGAATGTAAGCAAGTCTAAAGTCATGGTGTTTGAAAGAGAGAGTACAAAAACAGTGTGCAATATAATTGTGAATGATGAATACTTGGAGCAGGTCGATGAGTTTGTGTATTTGGGAAGTATTTTTACAAGAGATGGAAGGGACTGATAGGGAAATTGAAAGAAAAGTGAATGCAGGAAACTCCATTAACGGAGGACTGAACGCGGTTGGCGAAAACAAAAAGTTGTCCAATGAAGCGAAGCTAGCAGTCCACAATGGAGTGTTGATATCAATCCTGATGCATGGCAGTGAGGAATAAAGCATAGAACTGACAGAGGTAGGATGAAGGTAGACTGAATGATGGAGAAACGAGATATCTGAGGCGAGTGTGTGTTAAAACCATGCATGATCGTGTGAAAAGTATTAAAATTCTTAAATAATGAAAGGCTGATGTAAGCCTAATAAGTAAGATTGAGGAAGGGACGCATTCATGGTTTGAGAATGTAGAGCGAATGAACGAAAAAAGGAGAGTTAGGAGAATATATGACGCAAATGTGAATGGAAGAAGAAGCCGGTGACGCCGAGGAAGACATGGCACGATCGAGTAAATCAAATACTTCGGACCATGTCAGAATTCGGAAAAATAGAAAAGAATTTATGAGACGTTGTATGAATGTGAATGAAGCAAGGAGTATATGTCAAGATGGAGTTGTTTGGTGTTTCGTATTCTCTGCCTACCCTTGCGGAGAAACGGGGTGATGGTTAGTTAGTTAGTTAAATAACCACGAAGATATTGTACCTATATTTATTTATATTTTTTTCAAGTTTTCTGGCTTTCTCTTTCAAGGGTTTCCTGGTCATCATTTCAAATTGTGGATAGAGGAAAGGCGAATTTATATTTCTATGGGAGATTATTTTCAAAATAGAAAACACAATTAGGTGTACCTATTTTTATTTAGATATATTTTGAAAAAATAAATGTTTCGAATGAAATAATTTTTTCAAATTGTTTCTTTGTTTAGAAATAATAATAGTCATCAAAAGGCATTACTTTCGCTACCAAATCAATTATGGCACCCAAAAGACAATCAACAATTCACAACTTCATAACTTCACTCCAAAGAAATAAAATAATCCCGAATAAGGCCGAGTACACATCAGCTGGTAGTTAATATAACTCTCCAAAACAAAAACAAAAAACAAAACAAATTCACTCCAACGTGAACGTGAAATTATTTTTCTTACTTTATTATTATTTTCAAACGACTATTTTTACGATTACGTTTTGAACTAAGAAACTACAATATTCATTCTGAAAAGTCATCGATTAAAAGTTATATACCAAACAGGAAGAGGACGTCCTGTCTAAAAAATCTCCGAGAATGGCCCAGCAATAGAGTAGGTATGATGTTTTGAGCTACGACATAAATTCCATATTATGAGGTATTCATAGCCACTGCGCGCATCTGATATACAAATGGATACTAAACTGCACCGTATGAATGTGGACAATTTGCAAACTAAAAAGGACATCCACCAATTTTCCAACCATGACGAAGATCGTTTTGATTGGCTACCTCTAGAGCAAAATGTGATGGAGCCCAACATCTGGTAGAAGCACGACAAGAAGCAGAATTAAACATTTTAAACTAAGTTTTAAATGAAGGATTCGTATTTTCGGTTTAGAGGCCATATTGAAAGTGTCTCAACTACCATAATATTTAAGTGGATTAAAATTATTTTCAATCATTAAAACAAATATTACAATGAGGTTATACCGATAAAAATTGAAAAAATATTAGATTAAAATTATTTTATAAAAATAGAAAGAACTGAAATCGGAGAAATAATTTTATTTTTCTACAATAAACGCCCAGGTACTTAAAACAATGAAGCAATTTTATCTATATGTAGTTCTTATGAAAATTATACAAATTACATTACTGCCTCACACAATAATAAAAATAATGTTTTATTATTTTCTTTTTTTAAGCAAAACCAGCTGATGTGTACCCGGCCTTGCTCGGGTTTATATAAAATTATGATGTTGTGAATTCTAGCTTGTCATTATGGTTCCATAATTGATTTGACAGCGAAAGTAACTCCAAATCTCTTATCTCCAAATCTTTATCTCAAGATCTCCACATCTTTATCTTTATCTTTATCTCCAAATAAAGAAACATTCATTTGAATATTTTATTTCATTCCAAACGAGTCTTATATCAATGGGCTAACCTAAATAAAACATGGCCGGTTCAATGTTTTTCATACTAATTTTAAAACGTTATAGCAACAGTTTTACATATTGGATTTCATTCAAACTACTTTCTATACCTTCCCGGCAATAATAAGAACAAACTGTGCTATTTTCAGCGAAACCGGTCCAGTGATTTTCGAGAACATCGATGACAAAGAAACAAACAAACTTACATTGATTTATATATAAGTATAGATAACAAATAATGGTATCCTCACTGGGATTTCCGGAGCTGAGGATTTCATTTACAAAATATTAAGTCGTATTATATTAAATTGATGTGCTTGAAAAACAAAAAAAAACAATAATTCTCAGATGAGGTGTTTTAAATGCAGTTGGGTGGTTTCGGTATTAGTCTGTATTTGGTGTTAATATGTTTTCTATTTCAGATCTCCCTATTTAACGTATCCAGCGATAATAAGCGATACAATTAATTATTTAAATAATATAATAACTTGCTTTAATATTTTTGCTTAATAGTTTATTTACTGATTAAAAATTAATCATACTTTTTTGTTCTGATATCCGATTCGGCTGTAATTGCAAAGTCAATCTAACAAACGATTTATTTATTTGCTTTTCATTATTTTTGTGAGAAATTTTGCATAAGTAATATCAGACAAGGAAAATAAAAAAAAGGCGTTATACCAATATACTAAAAACTAATTAATCATTGAATTTACCTTTCTTGCCGCATTTCCGAGCAGTAGTATAAAGCCGTAATAAAGTAATGTATCATTATTACCCTCGATAGTTTGCTAAAGGGTTGCATACGATAAGATGAACAATATATTAGATTTATGGTTCCCTTTTCCGATCTTTATAATCCGTTTCCGATCATTTATCAGGTTGAAAAAGCTCGTGAAATTAATCGCATTAAAGCGTTTTACAGTCCATGGAGGTTTGATTTGTTACCCTGGTCTTAATTCACTGGGATCATGAGGGTCATTCACTCAATTACTTTGGGCCTCTTCACGGGTATTGTTATGGTGTGTCACTAAAAATTACTTTGTATTCATCCAGTCGAATCTGCGAGTAATAGATTAGAGATCATTTTAAACAGTTTCTTGCTTATACGAGTATAGTTTTGCACTCCGTAGTGGTTCAAATTAGTTCGAAATATTTTTGAACACCCGCCCGCAGTCCCCACCTTACCCTCCAGAAGTCCTACGATATAGTAAAACACTACACAAGCAAGAATCTTTTAAAAATAATTCTATTGTACATGGGCTCAAATGTTTTTAACTACAATATACGAGTTTTTATTATTTACGAGCTATTTATTATTTATTTATTGTTATTTTTTTATAATAAAGTTACGAAGTTGTGAATTATTGCTTGTCTTTTGGGTGCTTTAATTGATTTAACAGCGCAAGCAACTATCTTTCATTCGGAAATTTTATATAATTACACCCATTTTTTTTCCTGCATCTATATAAAAATTTATTAAATAGGTACTTGAGTTTTCCATTTTGAAAATATTCTACCCAAACAAACATTCTTCTTATATGTAATCTGTGGCTAACCAGAGTGGTATATCTATCTGCAATATAACATGACCGGTTCAATTTTTATACTAATTTCGTTTTCATTCAAACTACTCTCTAAACCTTCCGGCACTAATAAGAACGAATTTTACTATTTTAAGCGAAACCGGTAGAGTTTTTTTCAAAAAAAATCGAGGACATTCAAAATAATATTTACTTTTGTGTACAGAGTTTGGAACGATATTACTAATATTTTGAAGATTTAAAAAGCTTTTTGCATTTGGGGTATTGGAATTTTAGCAGGGAACTTGGGCAGTTACTAGATATATCATTTTTCTCTTGTGGTCAAAGTTATACAATATTTCCAAAGAAAATGAGTTGGGGGGATACAGTATCATGTGATTACTAAATAGATAAAATATTTAGTCTTATATTTAACATTTTTTTGTTCGTGTTTTTAGATAATTTATACGTGTTTGTGTAAAAGAGGAAAATTACATTTTCATTTTTAATTAAGGTTGCTTTCTTAAAATTTTACTGCAAAAAATCTACTCAGCGTTGTAGAACCATGTACAGCAGTAAGTTATTCTGAAAATACCTTAAAATTTACTTTTACCATCGATTATACAAAAAATTGTAAAATTTTAACCACCCCTCAAAACACCTTTTACATGCTTATGTATTTGAAATGTTGGAAATATTAATTTTTTCAATTTTATTTTTTATAACTTATTGAAGTTTGTAAACCTCATTGTAATATTTAATCATTGAAGAAGATAATATTAACACATCCCAAGTGAACCACGAAACCGAAATTTTTTCGGTTTCGTGGTTCATTTGGGATGTGTTAATATTATCATCTTCAATGATTAATTTTTTCGTTTAGCTATTATCAAGGCAACTCAAAAACCGAAAACAGAATCATCATAGCTATTTTATTAAATTTTGTACTAAACTAAAATGGTTCTAAACTCTACAGCAAAATCCCACCATCCTTCAAAAATCACAATAAACCGTAATAAATTAAAGAATCAAATAAAACACTGAATACGTTACATAGGGAGTCCGAAATAGAAAATATATTAACATCAAATACATACTAACACCAAAACCACTCAACTGCACTTAAAACACCTTACTTTACAATTATTTTATTTTTTTCATCAAGCATATCAATTTAATAATATTTAATTTCATATTTTGGAAATGAAATCCTCAACACGAGAAATCCCAATGAGACCATTATTTGTTATTAAATTTATTATTATAATAAAAATTATTGTTATAAAAAAAAATTAGATAATAAAACATTATTATAATTAAAACCGTTCAAAATTAACATAGATTCTATGCGTTTCCAGAGTTAAAAAAAGTCATTCATTTGGCATTTTATTTACACTCCGTTAGCCGTGTATCAAACCCACGCTCTTAAGCACTCTAAAATACGTCAACAAACCCTTCCGGTAACCTTTAACCGGTATCAGAACCTTTTTTTGTTCAGCATATTGGTTCTTCACTAAGATCAGCTTAAACATCTGGGTATCAAAGTGTACCTACCATCAAGTCTATAGTCAATAGTAAAGTGTATTGTTCAGTGTCAGTACAGCTGGCCCGGCAGGGGGGTTGAATCGATAATAGGACGTAATAGCCATGTCGGGATGCCAGGATAAACAACATAATACATTGTTATTATCCATTAACATTAAGTGTGTGCGGTGGCCGACATGTGTATACACTACACTCTGCACACTTCCCGGCTTCGGTACCTCATACTGCACCGGGAAGAGGGGATATATGCCAATTTGTCATCATGATGAATAGGGTGGAGAAATATTAGATATCAATGTTGTCCAACAGAACTTAATTTATCTTGAGTAATTACATAATTGAATGAAGATACGCAACAAATTCTCAAAGAATAGTCATGAGTACAGGAAAGTGTATTTTCATAAATAATTTCTTTTTACATACAATTACAACCGGTTTACAATTAGACAAATTTGAAACTTTAGATAATAATAATAATAATCGGACGATTTTTAAAGCGCCGTTTTTGTGAAAAACCACCTCAAGGGCGCTGTACAAATCTTACTTCCTATTCTTACATTATTCCTATATTAATTTTTTTTTTTTACACTATCATTACACATTATTTATAGACCATGTAAAGAGATGCAGTTAGATTATCAAAATTAAATACGGCTTGGTCTAAGTTTTCATACATGTTTAATGGAAAAAAAAAGAAGCTAACTGCATTTATTCCTTACGATATATTGCAAGACGCTAATACAAATGATAGGAGTTATGTGAAGTTGGGCGGCGGGTGGGGACTGATCCTTTCTTCCAATTTTCTTTGGTGGCGCTCATCGGCCGGCTTCAGGATCTGGAAAGAGTACATCAGCGTGTCGTCTATTTCTCGCCCCAGCCGGTGGTATCCTTGTCGGGGTCGGGCCACAGCAGGTCGCGCAACCTTGTCGGCCACGTCCGTGGGCCGCATGATGCACCGGATCTGCTCCGTGAACTGGAGGTCAGAACTCAGGTCGCCGTGACAGCAGAAGATCTTCTCGTCAAATGTTTTTATTTCCTATTGCGCCTTTCTCGGTAGCCATGAAATCTAATTTTGCGGATGCGGTTGTGGTACAATGTTCAAGGTTATACAATTATGTCTTTGCAGCTATTAAAGGCTTCAAAAAAGCACATTCACCATTAAGTTTGAGTTTGGGTTGTCTAGCTTGGTCGTATATTGTTTACAATCACCATAGTTCAAAGAATAACATTGTAAATCATCCACTCTGGGACACTTTTAACAGGCAAAGGTCTTTTAACAAGCACATGTGGCGAACGCCTTCGGCCGATGACCGATTCTTTTGGGTTAATTTAGAACAACGTGACAGATTTGAACTTAAAATATTTGGGTTTTTATTTGATTTTTATTATAAACTTGATTTAAGCCCGAAACGGCCACACTAAAATTATATGATTTTTATAAATGTAACCTGCGGTTATTTTATGCTATTTTTACACCGGGAAAATGAATAACTTCCTAATATTTCCGAGATAAATCAGGAGCGACTATAAAACACAGCCGGCAGCCACGGGGGCGCCTAGATGTCTAAAAATCGTTAATAGTTTATTAAATATAATTAATAGTAAAACATTTTTGATATATTTTCATGTTAGTATTAATAATAAAAATGATTTCTTATTTGATTTGTAATATGAATTTGTTATTCAGTGTTTTATAATATTTTTTACTAACTTTTTTGATTAATTACTTACCTACTATAATCAATTTTTGTTTATGTTTATCATTTGTATGGACATAGACATAGACATATAGTTTAGACTTTACGTTATTATTTTATAGTATTCTATTTATTCTTGATAAACAAAGCATCGCTTTGGAAATATGTTGATATGTTTATATTAATATAGTGATAAACACCAAGTAATATACAATTTATTTATTTATAATCATTGAAGAAGATAATATTAACGTAACTTAAATGAAACATGAAACCGAAAAAAACAACAGAAAATAAAAATATTTCAGTCGCATCTGGGACTCGAACCCAGGACCTCTGTCTTTCCGGGACAACAGCTTTACCAACTTAGCTAATTAGACCACTTCAATTTATGTCATCTTCATTAATATCATATCTCAAATTCAAGACTTTTGTGATTCTTACCAGAAAACGTAAGAAGTTTAAAATTTTATTAAAGGGGTTGAAATCGGGAGGTCCTTAGCGTTGTTCAGTCGACATTAAATAATCTCGGTTCATAGATATATTAATCGTGCCAAATAGTGTGGAAACCTTAATGACTTTGATTAAATTCTTGGGTTCTTCGAATGACAAATGACTCTACAAGAGGTAGTCCACTTTCTTACGTCATTAAATAAAAGACGGACGTAAGTGCCGAGTTAGTCGACTGCATCCTAGCGAATTCCTTGAATTAGGATAGTAACTAAGCTGAGTTGGCCTCTTTTATCGTTGTCTCCTGACACTTGCATCTCGGGGCGGTATTTGTCTAATGCCCCTTTACTCTAAGGTTATATCCCAGTTGTGAGAACATTTCACATCTATACTGGTTGATTAATAGCCCCGATCTTGATTTAAATCACTGTCGACCATCATAATCAGCTAACCCTAATTTCACACTATATTAAAAACGTAAATTGCATATTTTTTCCTATCTCAAATTAGCACAAATAATTTGGATTCTTATGTTTGTACAGAATGCACAGGGCTTATTCGCGAATTTTGGACAGCTGTGAAATTAAATAAATTCTCAATGTGACCTATGTAATTTTCAATTTGTAATCTTCAAAAGCCCAACTTAAATCCTTAAGAAAACAGTATTATCAACTGTAAAAGGGGTATACGGATTAAATGAATTGCCATCTATATACCATATATAAAAATCAATGTAAGTTTTTAATTGTTTTTTCTCCTCAATTTTTTGGAAAATTACTTAATCGTTTTCGCTGAAAATAGCAGTTTGTTTTTATTGGTGCCGGGAAGGCTTAGAAAGTAGTTTAAATGAAATCCAATATGTAAACTGTTGTTATAACGTTTTAAATTTAGTATGAAAAACATTGAACCCGCCATGTTTAATTTAGGTTAGCCCATAGATATAATACTCTGGTTAGCCACAGATTGCATATTCAAAAGAAGGTTTTTTTGTGCAGAATATTTTCAAAATGGAAAACACGAGGAGGTACCTACTTAAGAACTTTATGATTTAGATATGTTTTGAAAAAATGAATGTTTGGAGTTTCCTAAAATGAGTTTTGAAACTCATCGGGATTGCTTTAGCAAGAAATAAATATATAAAAAAAAAAAAAAATATTCAAATGAATGTTTCCTTATAAATTATTAAGAGATAATTACTTTCGCTGTCAAATCAATTGTTGTATCCGAGCAAGGCCGGGTACGCCTCAGCTAGAATTCTATAAAACAATATTATTTATTTGATTTTAAGCCCATTTGGTCTTTTACGTGGATTTTAGAACATAATACAAAGAGCTATCAAAAATTGTAAGTACATAGAGATTTTCAACCATTAAGTATGGAACATTTTTTTAAAGGTTAAGCAGTGACATCAAATAGAAAACAAAAAAAAATCTTACAACACAAATCATTAACACTACATTATCCAAACTACAATATTTCATATTGTAGGATTCATCAAAGTGGTGGAATATATGACGCTTTCCTGTATAAATGGAGTGAGCAAATATATCAATAGTACCTCCAAACTTATTTCCCAGAACATTCATCCCATTGGTTAATGAATGAGACTGATAGTTGGTTGTGTAAGTGTAGCAGAAAACTATTACAGTTTGTATTGTGTTCCTCGTCGTTACATTTAATTTAATATTGGCGAGGATGGCAGAACTATCACTTAGGTTATTAATGATTCTATATAGCACAGCTAGGTCTGACATAACTTTCCTGTCAGAGAGCGTAATGAGATGCAATTGATGCATCAAACTTTTAAAATAACAAGTTTAAAAATTTATATACCTAAGAAATTACTGCTCTATAATTTGTTATAGATTGTACTTTATACAAAAGGGACCAAATATGTGAATTTGTGTTCTATATATCCTGATGAATGATAGTAATAATAATAATAATCTGACCATTTCTATAGCGCCGCTTTTGTGAAAAATTACCTCAGGGGCGCTGTACAAATATTACTTCCTATTCTTATATTATTCTTATATTACGTCTATTCTACGATTTTTTTTTTTTTTTTTAACATTTATTTTCTCTTTTTGGACAGGATATCATTACATATAATTTATAGACCATATAAAGAGATGCAGTTAAATTATCAAAAATAAATTTTATGTTAAATTAAAAAAAAAAGAAAAAAGCTAACTGTATTTATTCCTTACGATATATTGCAATACGCTAATACAAATGATAGAGTGATTTCCATTTATTTCAAGAATGTATTTAAGTTAAGACAAAGAATTATTATCCATATTTTTTAGGATAAATAACACAGATTACTCTTAAAAGGGTGGAGCGGCGGGGGAGGATGGTGGCCGGGGGATTGATCCACAGGGCCCTCAAAATATTCTTTGTCTTGGTGACGCCCCTGGGCGGCATGACGGGACGGATGGTGTTGGTCAGCACGTACGCCAGGTGGCGCTTGTAGGCCGGCTTCAGGATCCGGAAGGAGCACTTCAGAGTGTCGTCCACTGACATCATTGCTCCTCCATTATCGAATTCCCCGTAGTAGTTGGGCGCCGAGAAATGGGTGACCAGTTGCTTCTTGGCAAAAAGCTCATACCCGTCCTCTACCACCTGATCAGGTTAAAGTCGTGCTTGTTGAGGAACTTGGTCACTATCTCAATGACGAAGGTAAAGGCTCGTTCTCGCCCCAGCTGGCGGTGTCCTTGTTCGGGTCGGACCACAGTAGGTCGGAGAGCAGCCCACTTCCCGGTTGTATACAATATTTTTTACAACCACCGTAGCCCGAATAGTTTCTTTTCACTTTTGGCACTTCACTAGTACATGTGGATGCGTTTATTCGGAAGAACAAAGCAGATTTCAACTCAAAATATTTGAAATATTTGGGTTTTTATTATAAACTTGACATAAGCTCGAAAAGACAGCACTAAAATTATGTAATTTTATAAATGTAACCTAAAAATTATTGCGGTAATTTTATACTATTTTTACACCGGGAAAATTAAGAACTTCCCAATATTTCCAAGATAAACCAGGAGCGACTATAAAACGCAGCCGGCAGCCACGAGGGCACCTAGACTGTAGTTCTACGAATTATACACAAAAAACAATTAATATATCATAATGGAAACAGTGGAAGTGGAGGAAAGAATGATGCATCGCTTTCGAAACATGTTTATATGTACGAGTATATATTAATAATAATAATAATAATAACAAAGCATTTATATAGCGCAGTTTTGTGTTATTTCACTTCAAGTGCGCTTAACTCTAAATAAACTTAAACATGATTAAATAACTCCATTCAGTGGTATTCCTACAGTGCTACTTTTACATACTATTTATACATTCTTAACATATTACATACATTCTTGCTTATTCTTAATATTACTCCTACAGTACTCCTTAGGTGCATATTCATAAAAAAACAAATTACATTATATTATACAGTATACATATGGCTATACAACAATAATACATTCACAATATTACTACAAGAATAGTAACATTTTAAGACAGGAGTCGGGTTATGTTCAGCAATAACTGACTTCACATAAAAAAAATAAAAAATATATACGGAGGAAACCGAAACCAAACAACTACCAGAGGCTCGAGGAAATGACTTTTTATAATAAATTGAAAAGAAATTAAAATTTATAGAGAGAAGGATTTTTTAAATAAGTTTGTTTTTAAAGCCCGTTTAAATTCAGTCAATTTGTGGATATTAGTAAGAGCTGGGGGAAGTTTATTCCAAATGAGAGGGCCATTTACGCGAAAAGAGCGATCATAGTAGACGGCTCGATTTGACCTTGAATGTTCAATTAGACGATTAGTAGCATCTAGATCTGCTGACCTCAGAGTAAGCTGTCTATCACTTAAGTCCTGTCGGATGCATAGTTCAGATATATAGGCTGGCGCCATTCCCTGCAATGCTTTGAAGGTCAGTAAGCAGATCTTGAACTCTATTCTTTCAGGGCATCGAAGCCAATGTAGCTGATCCCTTAGAAGTGGGGTTATATGACAATATTTAGATTCACCAAATATCATTCTCGCCGCAGCATTGAAGACGGACTGGATTCTATTGAATTGTTTTTGAGGGAGGCCAGCATATGCACTATTACAATAGTCCATACGTGAAACAACGAAGGAATTTATGAGTGATTTTGCTCCATCAGAGGGAAGACATCTCCTGATTGATTTTACCTGCCTAAGATGGAAAAAACCAGAACTTACAGCTTTTGTAATTTGCGATTCAAGAGAAAGACTATTGTCTATAGTGAAACCTAGGAATTTTATTTCTGTAGAAGGAATTATATCTGTATCCTGAATACGTATTAGATTGGAATCAAGGAGGCCTTGCCTTCCAGGGGAAGCTATCCAAATAAATTCTGTCTTTGCTGGATTAAGTTTGAGTTTATTGACAGACATCCAACTTGAAACCGTATTAATGAAGCTAACTACCTCATTTTTTAGGACGTCTTTTTCATCCGGGGAACAAAATTTAAAGATCAGACGATCGTCTGCATAGCCTTGTGATTCAAAGCCAGCTGAGTGAATGAGGTGTTCAAGACGATTAGTATAGAGAATGAAGAGAATGGGACCTAGGACAGACCCCTGTGGAACTCCAAATTCAATGGGAGTTTCAGGTGATGTGCATTTATTGAAAGTTACTGAGGCTACTCGTCCAGACAGGTAAGATGTCATCCATTGGAGTACATCACCTCGAACGCCAAATTCGGTATCAAGCACATTTATTAGAATACTATGATCTACCGTGTCAAAAGCCGCACTCATATCAAGAACAGATACCAAAGCCAACTTACCTGCTTCCATCCCGATGATCAAGTCTGAAATTATTCGCAATAGAACAGTTTCGGTTGAATGAAACTGTCTATAAGCAGATTGATTTTTGGCAAACAGACCAGCGGAGTTCAAGTACCCTACCAATTGTTTGGCAACGATTTTCTCAAGCAATTTTGATAAAAATGGTAAGTTGGATATAGGCCTGTAATTATCCGTATTGTCTGTATCAAGATTTTGTTTCTTTAGAATCGGAGTAATAATAGATTTTTTCAGTGTGCCCGGTACAAGTGAATTTACTAGTGACTTCTGGATAATTGCGGTAATTACAGGCGCTATATCCGGAAGACATTTTTTTAATAGCCAGGTAGGTATGGGATCTTGAGCGCATTGCTTGTTTGGACAAGACATCACAGCTCGCGTGACATCGTCTTCCGTTACTGCGGCAAAAGTAGTGAAGTCGCCAGAGAGCGGTTTAGGGGCAGAGACAGCGGGTGATCCTACCCCACTGAGGGCTCGAATTTTTTCTACCTTACTACTAAAATGTGCGGCAAGGCTATCCGCTTCTAGAGAAGATTCAACCTTGATGTTGGTCTCTCCAGACAAGGTCTTTATGTGTTGCCACAGTTTTCGAGGATTCTTTTCTGACTCAATTTGTTCACACCAAAAACTGGACTTTTTCTTTGTGACCTCTTCTTTGTAGCTTTTTTGTTTGAGAACCCATAGTTGCCGATTTCCGACTATCGGATTACGTCTGTACAGTCTTTCAAATTTTCGCATTTCCCTCTTTTTCTGTAGACATTCAGTGTCAAACCATCTGCCGCAAATCCTAGTGCGGCAGACCTTCTCTGTGAAAGGAGCATTTTTATCCAATAATGCCAGTAACGTAGAATTATAAAGGATAACTAATTCTTCTACCTGTCTTTCACAATACTTTTCCTTATCACAGAGAGGCGAGATCTTCAAATCGTTACAAAAAGTTTCGATGTCGAATTCTCTCCAATTTCTGGAGATAATGGATTTGAACTCCAACTTTGGAGGATCGAAGGCAAACACGGATGTGACGAGACGATGATCCGAGAGTCCAATATCAACAACATCTGTACTATTCGGGGGAAATTCGACTCGGGAAATAATAACATCGAGAGTACCGCCCGCGTCATGAGTGGCTGAGTTCACCCACTGCTCGCAGCTGAAGTCACGCAGAATTTTAGTGAATTTTGTTGAGTCGGGATTGGTTTTCTTTTCCAGGTGGATATTTATATCCCCTAGAATAATGACATCGCAGTTGTAGTTGGAGGTGCATTCTAGGAGAGATCTAAATTCAATAAAAAACTTAGCAGTAGGTGCACACGACCCGGGACGGTAGATGGAGATTAATGAAGTGTTAATACAAAGTAATTTTAATTCATTTATGAATTATACTTCACTTGACTTCTAACTAATGAAGTGTATCATATCTTACAGCTAGATTCCGAATTTGCAACACTGGTGTTAACTTTATATTATTTAATGTATATTCATGTAAGATATGATAATGAGTTTTGGAAAATCGTATTACTTGACATTTCTGAATGTTCAAAAATAATGCATTTTGTTCGCACCATTCATGTAGTTGATTAAAATTAGATTGTAAAATTAGGCAATCATATAAAATTCGTATTAGTTTAATAAATTAAATAAAAATGATATTGTACTGACCACTTTATTAATATACATATGTCTACATGTGTCGAAAACGATACTATTATATTTCCTATTTTTATGTAGGAAAGAATTCTATAAATTTCAGTGTTAAGGTTATGGAACACCTGAGGTGTTCAATTAATAACAATTATTCTGAATTTTCCAATCATATTTTAGAAACCAATCATTCTTTTGATATAAATAAAGGTTTAAAAATTTTGCATATAAATACAATCGTTTTACAATTAGACAAATTTGAAATTTTAGAAATCAGAAAAAGGGTTAATAGTGAATTAAATTTAATTATTAACCTTTTTTAAATAGCTATCTTTTGGATTTATGTTCATATTAATATTAATGATAAAAATAATTTATTTATTAATTTCTAATATAAATTTGTTTTTCAATGTTTTACAATATTTTTTTTATTAACTTTTTTGATTAATTGCTTACCTACTTTAATCATTTTTTGTTTATGTTTATAATTTGTCTCTTCTTAAATTATTGCGTTCTATGTTTATCATATATTTGAAATTATTTTTATTTTTATTATTCTATATATTCCTGATGAAGAGAGCGCCGCTTTCGATACGTGTAGATATTTATATATTAATAAAGTGGTGAATAAAAAATATTTTTTAATTCATTTATTAATAATGACGCCAAATACAGAATACCTATCTGTTGAAGAAATTATAATTTTATAAAAACTTATAATAATAATTTATGACAACATTGAATTAAAGACCAAAAGCATTTCTTACGTTATTAGCAAGAAGAACCACGACTCTGGGTAAACATTTTAAACAACGTATTCCGTATCGATTTCCATTCTTATATACCTTTCCAAGGAAGATACGGTGGGTGCATCTGTAGTTTTTACTGAAACAGCGGCAAGCTGTTGCAGATTATCATTATTAAGTATTTATGTACTAAATTTTAAACCGAAAATACACAGAAAAAATAATGTAAACAACTCATATTAAATAAAACAATAACTTTGTTTACATCACTTTTATTTATACTTTAGCCGACCGGGTTTAGCTACTACCGTAGCTTCTTAGATAAAAATACAGGCACTAGTTTACTGCATAAAAATGTAACCGGCATTCGACTAGATAACTTAGGAGCATTAGAAATAAAGAAAGCCAAAAACACTAATAGTACATATTTGTAAAAAGCATTAACTTTGTGGCTCGCCATAATTTACAATAAAAAACACATAAATTTGTTGTAGACCACTTTTATTTTATCAAAACTCTACCGGTTTCGGAAGCACCCTTTCTTCATCAGGAGAATATTAAAACTAACTTATGATATAGAATATTGACAAGACATATAAATTTTAGGTGTTGGAGTGGGGGGTAAGCAAATGGGTAGGAGTAATTGTAGGATTTCCGGGAAGAACAGAGAGATTTATTGGGAAAATATTCAGAATGGGACTAAAAGATAAGTTAATTTGGTTATTTAAAATACTAACATTATTATTAAGGGATTTTCTAATTTCGAGTGCTTCTAAGTTATCCAATTTTTTGCTTTTATTGTTACGGTGAAGAATTGTAACCCCCGTGTCCTTGTTAAAAGTGTGATCTTTGGAAATTAGATGATTGGCAAATTCTGAGAAGTTATTATTATTTAAGCATCTTAAATGTTCTGTGACTCTAATATTTATATTTCTAGTTGTTTTACCTATGTAGAATGATGGACAATCATTACAACATAGTTGGTAAATACGATAACATAAATTAAGCCACCCATTCTGAATATTTTCCCAATAAATCGCTCTGTTCTTCCCGGAAATCCTACAATTACCCCTACCCATTTGCTTACCCCCCACTCCAACACCTAAAATTTATATGTCTTGTCAATATTCTATATCATAAGTTAGTTTTAATATTCTCCTGATGAAGGAAAGGTGCTTCCGAAACCGGTAGAGTTTTAATAAAATAAAAGTGGTCTACAACAAATTTATGTGTTTTTTATTGTACACTAATAGTAGACTCATAAATAATCAAATAAATTTAAATAAAAGTCCAATCCTTAAATTATTCCCAATAAACAAAGTACATACCCTTCCCGGTCAGCAGGTACCTGCTGATCTCCCACCCTTGGCCCTTCACTAGCCTGTTTGTATCAATCTATAACACATGTGCATCTTAGTTCATAGTTTAGTTGTATACTTCCCTGAAGAAGCTACGGCAGTAGCGAAACACGGTCGGCTAAAGTATAAATAAAAGTGATGTAAACAAAGTTATTGTTTTATTTTTTTAATTATAATGTCACATCACCAAGTTACCGCTTCATATGAAAATACCATATTAATTAGATAAATCTATCCACTGGTTTAATTTCAACTGGACCAACCCTTACCTTTCGTCGGGAACCAACCCCTACAAAAAAGCTTGATTATCTCTTGTTTGAATAAAGCGGTCCATACTCCCTTCTCCCGGCGGGAATCCGACCTATTATTGGTAGTGGAAATTAATTTGGGCACGTGATCTCAACGCCTATTTACCGAACCACTTGATAGGATACGGGAAGTACGCATTACGGCGGCCGCGCCGGTTCAGTATTACGGAAGGTGAATTATGAGCCGACCGGGAACGAATAATTACTAACAGCAATCTGGCCACAAACTTTGCCACTCATAAACACGGCGCTTTCCGCAGGCATCATTTAATTTTAAGCTAAACCACTCTAGGATCATTACATTTATCTTGCAACTCCACATTTAATGAAAAGTTTTTTTTGTACGTTCCTAACTTTACTAGCTGATTTTGCCACAATATGATATCTTGTCTTATTTAGTGGCAGCGAAATTGATATTTACAGATTTTAATGGAAAGCACGTTATAATCTAAATATATTAAATATCTGTAAAATAAACAATTGGGCGTTAAAAGGTTTACTGTATTGTAAACACGCTTTACCACTGTTCATGTTTTACGATATCATAATAATTATAAACCTTTTAATTATTTCTAATTTTGAAACTGTCAATTCATGGTTATATTCCATTCAAAAATGATTTATTTTGATTCAAAAATCTTTGTAACCCTTTTCCACTTATTTATTTTTGACCGAACTGGTTTCACCCTATCACAGGCATCGTCAGACTGGCACAATTAAAACTAAATCTATGGTAAATGTAGTATCGATGTCAATAGTGAGTCCCCTTGCTTTCTAAATATTGTTTTTATACCGCTGTATTTTTTGACCGGTCCGGTCGAAAATAAATAAGTGGAAAAAAGTTACAAAGGTTATTTAATTTTAAAAAAATCATTTTAATTATTAACCTATTACCCACCCATTGCGCTGTAACTAGCTTCTTATGCAGTTTCTACCTTCTTACTTCCTTTATACTTACGTACTAAATCACTTGTTATACTCTTTTATACAACCTGCAGTTACTCGTATAATGTAACCACAGGTAGAATCGTTATTCATTACGATCAAACTTCTTATTTATCTTGTACCTACTTACTTCTTTTACGCTCTAAATAGAATGTACTCGTATATACTATATTTTCATACTTTTTTGTATGTGATAAATGTATCCACATGTAAAATCCTCCTAGGCGTAAATAAGTAAATAAATATTTGCGTTGACCTATAACTTAAGTTCAAAAAAGGTTTGCTTATTTTAATGAGAGTTACAGATTTAGAGTTTAGAGAAGGAAACACATACGTTGGTACAATTTTCAAACTTTGTGTAGAGTTCATGTTAATGGGCGAAATATTCCATTTTAATTACGGTTGTTTACAGAAATTTTGGAAGTAAATATAATAAATTATAATTACTGACTATTTGACTGACTGACTAACTGACCTGACTGCGTGTCCACGATGCGCGAGCTGTAGCGGGGCCCTGCAGCGGCGGGAAGTACCAGCACCAGCAGCAGCGGCCACAGCAGCCTGCACAGCGCGCCCGCCATGCCGCCATCCTCACGCCTCCTGACCGCCCCTCACCTGCCCATCTGAAACAATCAAAGACACTTTTCAGTAATATCATCGCCGTATAAAAAAATCTGTCGGAAGGCATTATATTACAGACTAACAACATTTGACTTTGTTTCAAAACTGAGTTAGCGATGAATCACCCCACTCAAAAACAGGATGCAACAAGAAAAGTAAAAGGACAGGACGTTTTGGTCTACGGTGACTTTAAAAAAAAAAAATATCGCCACTGGTTAGAATTTTAGTCCAGCTGTTCACGCCAGTTAACAATTATCGGTCACCTACTTGGATTCCAAATAATTGTATGCGATTGTGTATCTTGCCCCCCTTCCCTTCTTTTGACCTACCGCCACAGTACAATTAAAACCGCCGCCGCTAACACAAGTTCCGCTAAACATTCGAACCGCCGCTAAACTTTAATCTCACCACCGCAAGCATAACGCTGCATATCCAGTGAAATATACGTGAATACTACATGTGCAGCAAATGAATTGGTGAGACTCTTTCTTGCCCTTAACTGTCTTGTTCCTTTCCTGATGCAATAATCGCAGGTCCTACATTGCTTAAAAATACAATTAGGAATCGTAACCATCGTTATAATTAATATTACCATTGGCATCTACACGCACCCATCCCACACGCACCACCAGCCCTCAAAACGCCAGCCCCTCACACCACCCCTCACTGTTCAATGATGCGAATGTTGCACTAGCATGTAAATAAACACTGGATGATTTTTTTTATTTGTAAAAACCAACGGTTTACAATAAATTAAATATTTATTTATTTATTTACTTATTCTTAAATTTAATTATGAAAACAAAAAAAAAATGTACACTCATCTCACTAGGAGAATCCTGTGTTGAGATGAGCGGCTTTACAATTTAATTACAATAAGTAAATAGTAATAAGTAAATAATAATACATGAATAAAAATTAGTAAATATTAATAAGTAAATAATAATAAATAAATAATAAAAATTAAATAGCAATAATTAAATAATAATGAGAAGTAAATAATAATCAGTAAATATAAATAAGCATATAATAATACACATTAAATATTAAGTAAACATTAATATGTCAATAGTAATAAGTACATAATAATAAAAATAGGTAAATAATAATAAGTAAATAAAAGTATGTAAATAGTAATAAGTGCATAATAATAAAAATAGGTAAATAATGATGAGTAAATAAAAGTATGTAAATAGTAATAAGTACATAATAATAAAAATAAAAATAGGTAAATAGTAATATCTAAATTAAATTATGTAAATAGCAGTAAGTATATAATAATATGTAGGTAAAAAAATAAAATTATAAGTAAATAGTAATAAGTAAATAATAATGATAATATCGAGCATACATAAAGTTTCAACATTGATTACAACATAAGGGATAACACGGATAAAGCGAAATCGCCACTTTCAGCTAACATAAACTTTTTGACCATTTTTTTATAATAAATTTATCGTATCTTTAGTTTTAATGTAGTCACTAAGCCTATTATATAACAAAGGAGCTTAACAAAAAAGAACTTTCCATTCTAGTATTGCGCACTTGTTGTGACCTTATAGCAGTATCAATATTGTTACAGAGACCCTGTATTATGTACAATTGCCTTACTGTCATCACTGTATAATAAGTGTGACGAATATAAAAAAATAAACAAAACATTTCTTCTACATTACTTTTTTAATTAATTTTTGAGCAACATTTAAGGGCTCTAGTAACATGAACCCCAACATACAGCATTGTATGAAAGAAGAGATTAAACAAAAGCATAATATACTGTTTTTAGTGTCACTTTGTCCAACATATTTCATAGAGTCTTGAAAATATATGCTAATTTTCTTATTTTGTTTGTTAATACAGCAATATGATCGTTGCATTTTAAATACTTATCAATAACTAAGCCAAGAAATTTGGTATTGTCTACTCTTTCCAAGGATTGACAATTGCACTCGTATACACAGCAATGCATTGTTAAGGAACGGTCCACAGAGGGTTGACTTACAGAGGAAATGCTAAAAGTAATATATTTAGTTTTTTGCGTGTTTAAATTTAAAAGGTTTCAAGCCACTTTTTAACAGTCTTTAATCCTGACTCACACTTAGCATAAGTCTTATCCCAAGTATCACCGGCAAACACCAAAACAATATCATCTGCAAATACATCTGAAGAACCCAAGAATAAAAATTTACAGAGGTCATTAATATACAATAAAAATAAAATTGGACCCAGAACACTACCCTGGTTACAAAATTGATTTATTTGAGGTAATATTATCATTAATCATTACTCTCTGTATTTTATTCCCAAGATAAGATCTAAAATAATCTAGTGCTTTGTTAGCAACACCTAATTCAGAACCATTTTGTTTGTATACAATTGCACTTGTACTTTCATTTCCGTTTGAAAACCTAATTTAATCTCATTAATCGTCTTTAGAACTTCATTAAAATTCGTTGGGTTAAATTCAAAACAGGCGTTTTTTACTGGTATTATTTGAACTGCACAAAAGATCAGCAAAATATTGACCTAGATCTCTAAAAAAATTCATTAAGATGGTTAGTAATGATAAGTATATGTAAAAAATTAACTTGTAATAGGTTTTCACTTAAGTTATTAAATTATTCATATATGAATTAAAAATTACGTTGTAATCACCATTTTATTAATATAGACATGTCAACATCTAACGAAATGGATGCTTTACTCATCAGGAATATAGAGAATACTACAAAATAATTATATCAGCAATAGACAAAAAAAAATTCTGCACATAACATTCTGTATAGACAAAAATTTTGTGGCTTAAAACAAAAACATTTTTCATTTAAATTACTTTATTAATTTATACATTTCAACATGTTTCGAAAGCGATGCTTTCCTCATCGGGAATATACAGAATACATGTATAGACAAAAATTTTGTCTAAACAAAACAAGACAATTTTTTTTTCATACATGTATTCTGTATATTTCTGATGAGGAAAGCATCGCTTTCGAAACATGTTGATATGTGTAAATTAATGAAGTAATTTAATAGAAAAATGTTTTTGTTTCAAGCCACTTTATTTTATTTATATATATTTCTGCATTCGACCGGGAATGGTACCTTCTTCAGGAATATACACATATAAACTAGTTTATATGTGTACATTTTTTTTTAAATATACTCGTATATATTTAATAAATTTCTTAAGTAGGCATCTACTTGTGTTTTCCATTCTGAAAATATTATACCCAAACAAACCTTCGTCAAAACTAGTCTCTAAACCTTCCCGGCATTAATAAGAACAAACTGTGCTATTTTTAACAAAACCGGTCCAGTAATTTGATGTGTCTCTGAAATAAGTATAACTGTAATTTACCAGTGATGTTTTTCTTTATAATAAGTGTCTCTGTACACTTATATCATATTATAATGTACCAGTGATATGTCTTTATTACAAATTCAAATTATGTGTTGTAAATATTGTTTATTTACTGTGAATGTTAATTATATACGAGTATCTTAAATACTAAGTATGTTCATTTCTAAAAACTGTACTTCAGGTTCTGCATGTGATCCCACAATGAGTTTAATAACTCTTGGGAATACAATGCATAATTTATTGTATACTTTTAAAAAAAAAATTAAAATCGAGGACATGCAGACAAACATTCATTTTTATATTTAGACATTAAAATATATTTTATTGATGTTATTACTCGAATGCGCAACTTTAGAGATAATCCAAATGCGAAAAAGAGCTTTGACGATTCATCCTAATGTATATAATATTATGTAGATATTAAAAAATAGAATATACGAGTTGTATATTTTGCTTTTCTTTTTCGCTGTACGAGTATGTATCGGTTATATAGCATAATACGGAAATAAATAATGTACAACATATCCAATACGTTAATTCCTCTCGCTCCACCATGATTGATAGCGGTATCGTCCATCTTGGTAAAACCAACAGATTTATAAGCTTCCCTTTTTCACGTGTTTATCGCGAAAAATCGGTAACAGGCTTAAATTGAATTTCCGCCGAAGCGGATATTTACTCAGATATTTTATTAAAAAGAAGTGTTAATTTTCCATCCCCTTTCCGTGTTTTATAAATCTTTAATTAGATAAAAGTTTAAAAACAATTTTGTTTATTTTTTCCACAGCCAGGTTTTATAAATTAATTGAAAAAGCGAGGATTCATTCCCGTAAAAATAAAGTAAGCTGATCTGTTATCTCTCGTAATGAAAATCTCGAACCCTTTGAAGGTTTTTTTTTCTTTGTTTAGACCGTAGGCACTATGGCGATTATCCGAGGCAGATCCAGAAGGACTGATTGAAAATTCTAACGACTAAAGTTTGCATCGCGATGCAATAATAACTCCATAACTCTCCGTAAATATCACACTTTACCAACCAAATTATTTTCAAAAAAAAGAAGATAAATATAAACAAACTCGCTAAAAATTATCAATCCTAACGGCTCTATCAAACTTTGTGAATTTAAAATGGTAAAATCTGGTAAGGGTATATTAACTATCATGATTTCCCAGTTTTTTTTTATTTATTTATTTTATTTTATTGAAAAAAAACTGTTATTTCCTATACAAATAATAATAATAACACGGTCGGTGACGAGTTACCGAATGCCTCAGTTTACTACACAGCCACCGTGAATTCAATTCCTCTGCCGGCTCAATCATTGCACATGTAACATCTTCTGCTAATAATGATGGTAGTACGAGATTTTCAAACAGTATCAGATTATTCGTTGCATGTATTTGTCTTCCTTTTTAAAAGAAAAAAAAACAATGAAAATATTAACTACTACCCCCCTCGCTTCAGTTTTTTTTTATTATTTTCATTTCGAAACAAAGGAAAAGCACAACACATTACTATGGCGACTTATATTATATAATATCACTTAACTATTTGCTGAATCCCTGAGTTTCGTCGTCGGCTTATAAAGCTGAGTGATACGTAGCTGAATCTTATCAATGTTACTCTCAGTAGTATTATCTTTTTTTTAGTACTCAATTTTAAAAGGTTTTGTTCCTCATAGCTCCAACTAGTATCTATCAAACACATATACATAATCTCTTTATAGTTAATTATTATACTTTTTTTCTATATAATTATATTGCCATAGTATGTCAATACTGGCTTTTTTCCCTTCTATTTTTGTATTGTATAATGGCACTTAATATGAACTAAAGTTGTCAATTAGACTGTCCTAAAACAGGATAGTTGGGCAATCAAAGTTTTTTTAATGTTGGTAAATAATATGTGTTTAAATAAATAAATATTATTATTAGTAAGGCGTATATTTCAGGATTCCATTGAACATGATGAAAACTGAAAAGAATTGCAATAACCTAGAAAGTTCTGTTCAAATTTCATGATGACAAAGCTTACTTTTAAAGAGTTTTGATGGATTGTAAAAACAGATGCCACATCACACAGTTACGGTAATCACTCTTTAAAAAACACCTTCCTTCATTGTTTTCCATATTTCGGAGCTTTACTTTAAATTTGAGTTTGAGCGATGTTTCACGTGGAAATCCGGTTTCGCGCATCAATCGATATCAGTTTGAACATGTTATATCAAATACAATTACACTTTAGCCGGAGTGGAAAAGGCTTTTGGTTTTTCACGGATACAGTCTTTCAAATTCGATACGTCTGATTTCCCCGCTGTCTTTGTGTGTTTATCTCGCTCAGCGGTATTCAGAAAATCTCCAAGTTCATAAAGAACGCCTCTGTCACTTTCTTTTCCTCGGGGTGTGACGGAGTTCCTACATGGAATATGTGCTGGTTAGGAAATAAGATATTTACCCCAATTTTTCGGTTAGAATTTCGCTCCTTGGGGAACCTGCTTGTCATTATTCAAAAGTTTTTCACTCGGGCAGGAACTGAACCTCGTAGCAGCATTTGATGAAAAAACGAGCTCCTTTTTGTAACTACTATTTGGGTGATAAATTTATTTTTGTAATATTTTACTGCTAGGAGGGAATTTTACAAATTACACTCATTCCCACGTGCTTCTTCGGATAATGCTTTTCTAGGCATTTCTTTATCATCAAGTTTCTAAATCATTTCCTGAACACTTGCCATTTTTAAACGAGAGAAACTCTAATAGCCGGTTATTCATTGGGCCATGAACCTCTCAAAAACAAAGTTCATATTTTTTATAGCGAATTTGTGAACGCAGTTTACAGGATCATGTTAGATCCGTTGATAGGGGGCATTCTAGCTGAGCCGTAGAAAATGCCAAGTTTTTATGATTTGAGTAATGTATTGCTGTTACAACTGTCGATTTTCCAAATAATGGTTAATCGTATAAAAATGGAGTACAAAAACGTTCAGTCATTAATTCAGCAAATTTGTTCAATGTTTCATCTTATATTTATTTGAAAAATATGAGGATGTATCTACTCTTCAAAAACAACCAACAGAAATTATTGTAATAATAGAAATGCTATTTTTTACATTTCTTGGGCAATAACTATGTAACAATTTCTAGACATTTTGTTTGTATAGATTTAATTACTATGTACTTTTGTTACTTGATAGTTTTAAGAACACTAGTTAATGACACGGATGTGTCGAAACCGGTAGCGCAGTAATAAAATGAAGTAACAAAACTACATAGTGATTAAATCTCTTCAAACAAAATAGAAATGCTAATTTGGCGACAGGCGCGGGCGTTTCGCTTTGATCGTCCGCATTAATTCTCTAAATTGATTGTTAAAAACAAATAAATAAATCATTTATAAATCGTCCTGCCAACCATTGGCGGAAAACCTACCCACAGTTATTTTCTGTAGAATTAAAATTATATCTTTTTAATGATTTGAATACGTTAATCTATCTCCTGATTCAAAAGTGATTGCCAGTTTACTAATCACGTCTACGTTCTTTTTTAATGATACATGTATTAGTTTCGAGAGAGGTTGATTTATAATGAAGTCGGTTAATTGCGTAATATTGGTTATTGTTATTAATAATGCGATACGCATACACTATGTTTTTTGAGAACATACCGATACATTTTCCTTATTGATGTCGGTTAGTACTGATTAAAATATATTATGTTTCCTGTGTCGCCTTAGTATAATATTACAGTGCTGTCCGGAAGAATAAGCCTGGCTTTGTCACAGAACTCGTTGATAAAGGTGCCACAACATCATTTTCCCTTAATATATACCTAAAACATACGTTTTCACCGCCGGTGGTAACACAAAGCACAGGAAGTTGGCTTTAATGGAAATATAATTCCATGGTAACATTAAGCCATAGTTATTTTATTACATCCTGTATTTTACTTTAAAATATAGATGTAACTGCCTATCTTCACACAATATAAACAATCGACTATTTTAATAATCTCCGTTTATGAATCGGTTTTTTAATGACGTTTCAGATTAATCGTTGCATAAGTGACAATGGACGGTGATGAGTGAATTTGGGTAAAACACACTTAAACCAACTAATTGATTAACATTATTATTAAATAAAATTAATAAGAAATGTTTTATTTTCGAAAGCGAAACTTTCCTCATTAGGATACAAAGTATTCTAAGAAATAATCATAAAGTATAGACAAATCACAAACATAAAAATTGACAATAAGCGATGAAAGTGTGTAAGTAAATAATTGAAAATGTAAAAATAATTGAATAAAAAATGTAAGCATTATAAAATTTTAAATAATAAATTTATATAAGGAACACAAATTTCGAGAAACGAAATTTTTTTATTTATTTTGAATACAAATAAAACCAAGAAAATAACAAAGCATAAAAAAATAAACAATAATAATTATTAGTATTATAATTCTTATTAATAATATTCTAAATATAGGTATTAATGTGAACATAAATTTGAGAGACAGCTATTTTACAAAAAATATTTATTTATTAAAATATTTCATTGATTCTATAAAACTTCAAATTTACTCGTACATATATAAACGAAATTTTTTAAAACCTTTATTTAAATATATTGTTTCTAAAATATGATTGACAAATTCACAATAATAATAATAATTACTTAAGCACCTTAGGTGCTTTAACTCTAGTAATAAAATTTCTTAAAGTATTTCCTATGTAAAAAAGTTACAAACGTTACAAATTAATTTATACACCCCCGATTTTTTTTTAATATTATCTTTATCCTTGTTATTTAAAACACATTTTTTCAATTTCTTTTTAATACCTATATAAAGCTTATTGGATAGTAATTGGGATATTTTATTGACTAATTTTATTATTAATGACACCAAAAAGTAATTTTATATTTACTGAAGAAATTATTAATAAACTTAAAACATAAACTAGTGATAAAAATTATTATGCGTGAAAAACTTTCAATAAAAAAATAGATACGTTATTTGATTTTTTGAACTGAAAGCACAACGACTTTCTGTATACATATTTAAAATAGTTATGTGCATAAAGTTCTTGTGTTTTCAAGATAAATTGTATTCATTTTATTAGTAGCGAAATATAATTTAAGTTTTCAACGGGGAAAATTGGTTCATTATGTTCATGTCAACTGCGAATTGCTTGTTAACTAAAAACTTTATATTTTACCTCTATTTACTAAATAATGTGACTTTTTTCTGAAAAGAGAGCAGCTGAGTTGCAATCTTCTCGACCGCGAGCTGAGTGCAAAATCCACTGGGCAATCTACCGCCTACATCTGAACATACCATGTGTATTATTTAATTTAATTTTTAATCGCTGACTTGTCACCATTACGTGTTAATGAAGTTAAATTGTTTCCCGCTCGTTAGCGCTTATATAGGCATAACATCGTTAAAGCCATTGATAATTTATGTTTTTCATATAAATCACGGTAAAAAAAAAAGAATTTCCCCCGGTTAGCAGTTTTTCGACTCATTGTGAAAAGATGGGTGAAATTTCGCTGAATCCACCGAAAGTAATTCCCCGTCAAACATGACAAATTAGAAACAATATTATAGGCTTAATGCCGACAAATCAAATGATCCCGTGGATGCCATCCCCGTTAAAACGAAATCACCGCTCGGAATTGGCAAGAATCCTGAAGGCTGTACCGAGTTTCTAATCTAAACAACCGGGAATATTCGGCGAAACGGGGTCAATTTATCCGATTTACTAAATTGCTTAATCACGCCGGGAGCTTTGTGGGCTAAGTTGAGTTATTGATGTTTTCTTCAACGATCCTAGCGCATCTGGCTTACTGCGATTTCTGGGCTGAAGAGGGAAACTCCCTATACTCCGTAAAGGGTTAATATCGGGAAGAATGTAGTTAAAGCAATGACATTGGTTAAAGTACATGATTTAAATGTTAATATTGAAATATTTAATATAAAATCACTCAGCTTCTTATTTATTTGTGGTACGTTCCAGAGCGGTATCGACTGGTGAAGGACCGCTATTCAGAATAGAAATATTTCTTTAAATGGCTGTAGCTGTGTTTGATGACAAGATCTGAATGGCCAGGTAGGTACATCCGAATCCTCTAATTCCCCATATAATTCTCCTTCGTACTCCCTCAGTCTCACGACATACAATTTGGGATGACATAATCCCAATGACTGCGAGCAGTTGGGTCTCTTGGCAGTTCAGGCAAAAACAAAGCTTTTTCCGTTCATTATATTGCGGAAGACATTTTTAATTTCGAAATGGCAAGAAATCACAATCGTAACGTCTCGTAAAATGTCTTCTACAGTTATACATATTTGATTATTCAGGTAGGTACTTCTAACCCCTTATCCCTTATTTTCCTATCCTTCTTAAGGGGTTAAAAAAAGCTTAAGTCAGTTGCCACCTTAAGGTAGCGACTGACTTGAGCAATCGCTTGTAGTGAATATTCGTGAACATTCGCTCGTCTCGAGCAATGTTCACGGTGCCCGAATATTAGTTGTGGCGCGCTCGGCCGTGCTCCACTCCTGAGTCTATATGGCGGACGTAGGAGGTTGTGTGTGTGCGCTCCTTTTAATCCGATACTGCTATTTAAAGAAGAAAAAAAAACGTGTGTGAGTGGCAAACTGGTGCAAAATGGGGGACTGAAAAATAAGATAATGCAAAAAAATATTTACTCACAATAATAAATTATTAATTGTTTTTGCGTTTAATTCGTAGAACTCCATTTAATTTATTTTTTTTTAAATTTAATGTCAACCAAATTTAATAATATTATTATTAAGGTCTGCAAATATTTTTAGTTATTTATTATTGTAACAGCTGTTTTGGCGTTTAAGGCAATTTTCAAACTGTGGTTAATCCACATTGTGACGACTTATTTATATGTTTTAATTTTCTCCTACTCCTTTTAAATTTGAATGTGTAATGATTTTACAACGGTTTTACCGATAATAAATCATTACCGATAATAAATCATTATTATACTGATATTAATATATTAAAAAATTGGTTCGATAATAATCTACTCTCCCTTAACACTGGAAAAACAAAATTTATTCCTTTCTGTATCAATAAATTTAAATCAAAACCAGAAATAAAAATTATAATACACCAAAGTAATTGCAACAGAATCAATTGCAATCAAGCATGTTCTATACTTAGTCCAACTTCCAAAATTAAATACCTTGGTGTATATATAGACCAGCATTTTAAATGGAAAACACATATTTGTGAACTTGTTAAACGAATTAGAAAATGTATAAATATATTTATAAGACTAAGAAATATTCTTAGACTAGAAAACCTAAAAAGAGTGTACTATGCAATTGTTCAGTCTATTTTACAATATGGAATTATTGGCTGGGGGGGAACATATGATAATATTTTAAGTCCACTTAAAATAATTCAAAGATTGATAATAAAGGTAATTTTAAAAAAACCATCATCATTTTCCACTGAAAAGCTTTTTACAATATTCAATGTACCTACAGTAGATAAAATTTATAAAAAATATGCAATTATTCAAATCTTTAAAGAAAAAACGTTAAATAAATTACAATTTAATATATCCGCAAGGTATCAGCAAAACATTAAAATCCCGCCATTCAATACTAAGCATACGCAAAACACATACCTATATCTAGGAATAATTTTTTTTAACAATCTGCCATCTGATCTTAAAATTATAGAAAATATCCATGAATTTCAACATAGATTAAAAAATTACCTCAAACTACTGTAACAATTTTTTTAAATTTTTTTATTTTTTTTTATTATTATTAGATTTTTTTGTCTTTTATTATTATCTTCTCTTCTTTTCTTCTACTTTCTTTTCATTTACTAAATTACAAAATTTACACGACAAATTCATATTTTCCTGCTATTGTACAACAATATTTCAAGTTATGATCTGATTAAATAAGCGATAATCACTCACCAAACACAAGAACCTTGTTTCTTTATGGTGAGGAATAGCTATATTATATTTTTGTTACACTATATGAATCATGTCTTATTTATAGACTCTCTGTAAAAAAAAATTATCATATTAAATAAAAAAATAAATAAAATTAAAAAAATCATACCCATTTAAAAAGGTTGCTTTATGGTTTTCATTTCCAGGAACAAATAAATATTTATCACGTAATCGCTGCCATTGGTGATAGTTTCAGAATGATAGTTGAAAGTATATAAGTATGGATATTTCACCAGTAAAATGATATTAATGGACGCTTCAATGATATTTATTCGCTGTACGTAATGGTTTTAATTTAGGCAAAAATACATGAATGTCTTCCCTGAACATCGAATATCAACAACCCTTAACAAAATGTCCCAGTTGTACGGGCATCGTAATTGTGGTGTGAATTATGGTGGAATTTAGATAAATCGTTTGCCCGGGGATAAAAAACAATGGAGATAATAAATCATTATTAAAGGGATATGCGAAAGCTTTGGTCCTTGAATTGGCGATCGGAAGGGGGAAATCACAACGGACGACCGAATTTTTGAATGGATTATTTATTTCAAGGGTTGATTTGACGCATACAATCGTATTTTTTCTTATTAGCGTCAAAATAATTTTTGTTTGATGTCACTTTTAGCGATTGATTCCGAACAATGGAAATTAAATAATTAAAATCTTTCATCTCTGTTTACCGACATTTAGAACTTTATAATTGAAGAATCGACAAAGTCATATATATTTGATTATATAAAGGTATACTTGAGATTCTTTGAATATGATAGCATACGTTACATCGAAATCGTGATGGTTTTACCCACTGAACAGTGTTTTAAGGGCGTGTCTGCGTGCCCAAAATAAGCTCGATATTTATTCACTTCTGGTTAAATTGGTGACTAACTAACTAACTAACTAACCAACATGCCGTTTATCCGCAGGGAACAACTCGATCTTGGCATACATTTCTTGCTTCATTCACATTCATATAACGTCTCATACATTCTCTTCTGTTATTCCGACTTCTGACATGGCCCGACTGAAGTATTTGATTCACTTGATCGTGCCATGTCCTTCCTCGAACGTCCTCGGCTTCATCTTTCATTCACATTCGCGTCATATATTCTCCTTAAACCCCTTTTTTTCGTTTAATTGCTCTACATGCCCAAACCATCTAAGCATCCCTTCAGCCTTGCATTCTGTATGAAACCTATTTTTTTAGACATTGGTGACATTGTCAAATATCAAATTTTTTCCTTGAATATATATTCAAATTCATCGTCCTCTCTGGGGCTTAGGAGTCGAAAGGTGTTATGTTAACTAGCGACATCAATTTTAATTCGATTCAATACAGATCAGATCGACTTCTAAGGAATATGTCTATGCAGTGGTTTCATCACTATAATTTTTATAATGATGAAATAATGAAGTTATTTTTTTATGACTAAAGATCTCTTTACATCTACCGGCACCGTGCAGTGCAGACATTTAAAGTGGCAGACACGGCACAGAAGAGAGTATTCACATTTCGTCGCGCGTGAAAATGTTCATAGATAATCGCGGATACGAGGTGTGAATCGAACTTAATGGTTTATCCAATTTCAAAGGAGTCGTAGTTTTAAGAAACTTTACAGAAAAGTCAAAACTAGCAACATAAATACGAGTATATAACGATTACATCATATTACGTTTGATCTTCAGTCGGGTGTAAACTTCGTTCCACCGAACAGAGCACACAAACAGATAAAATATGAAACAGCTTGCGCGCGGGAAGTCTCCCTCCCGCCCCCTCCCGAGGAAGCATTTATTCCCCTGACGGAGGCTTACGATTTCAGAAGCACCTGAGCACCTGTGATTGTAATAATTTCCGTGAATTTGCTCATCTAAATACATCTCAACACACTGAGGCTAGTTGCCGACTCGAATGCAAACTAAACTTCGCCAAACAAACGTCGGTTGTTGCTAAGTTAGAAGTAGAGGGTGTAGTTTTACGTGATGGCGTTTCATAAAATCTTTTAAACAAAAAACTTGAGTAATCGGGTACAATTTACGTAAGGAGCAAGCACACATACAATTAAACAATCGAGATCTGATTAATATGAAATAATAAAAATAATTTCTTTTTTTATTTCTAATGTAAATTTTGTAATAATAATAATTACTTACATCAATTTTTGTTTATGTTTATAATTTGTTGATTCTTACATTATTGTGTTCCATGTTTATCATCTGTCTCTACTTTACATTATGATTTTTTAGTATTCTATATATTCCTGATGAAGAAAGGATCGCTTTCGAAACATGAAGATATGTGTATATTACTAAATTGGTGAATAAAAAATAATTTTAATTCTTTTGTTAATAATGACGACACAAAGTGAATACCAATCTTTGAAATAAATTACGAAGATACATTTTTATTTATTTTAATGTTCATTATAGAACATCTTGAATAGTATAAGATACTAGAGTTTTTCTAAAGAATTTTTCAAAAAATTTCCAGAATTAATTAATTTAAAACTCCTTTATTGCTCCAAATTTCAACTACTACTCAACAATACTTTTCTTGTGTAACGACAGAGAATAAAACAAATTACAAATTCTCCAAAATAGAGCAATGCGAATAATAAAGCGAAATAGATATTCAAAAGTAGCTAAAATGTTAGAGAAATTAAATTGGCTAAAGGTGAAAAAAATGATGACCTTGAACGCAATGATGTTTGTACATAAAATAAGGAAGAACTTGTTATCAAAATATTTTTTCAAGTATGTCATTTTCAACATGGATATTTGCAGATATAAAAGAAGGATATGTAAGAAAATCAGACTAGCGAAAAGAACGAATCCAATACGCAAAACAGTTTATTTTACAAAGGGATTAAATATTATATTATTCTGCCGGTCCTAATCAAAATTACACTAATGAATAAATTAAAAATTGATTGTAAAAACCACATTAAGGAAGAGAGATAAAATAAAACAATTTAAATGAAAGAATTTTTTGTTTTAAACCACCTTATTTTACTTATATGTATACATTATCGACCGGTTTTGGTTGAACTCAACTTCATCAGGAACGTACACATATAAATTGTGTAGAACTAACTAAATAACTAATTATCACGCCGTTTCCCCGCAGGGATAGGCAGAGAGGACGGACCACCAAACAACTCGATCTTGGCACACACTTCTTACTTCATTCACATTCATACATCGGCTCATACATTCTCTTCTATTATTCCAACTTCTGACATGACCCGACTCAAGTATTTGATTCACTTGATCGTGCCATGTCTTCCTCGAGCGTCCCCGGCTTCTTATTCCATTCACATTCGTTACATTTCATACATTATTCTTACACTCCTTTCTTCGTTCATTCGCTCCACATGCCCAAACCATCTAAGCGTCCCTTTCTTAATCTTACTCACTATGCTTATTGCATTCTTTACGAATTTCAATATTTTTCACACGATCATACATGATTTTACCACACATTCGTCTCAGAGATATCATTTCTACGGCATTCAGTTTACTTTCATCCTTCCTCTGCCAATTCCATGCCTCACTACCATACATCAGGGTTGGTATCAGCACTCCATTATGGACTCCTAGCTTCGCTTCTTTGAACACTTTCTGTGTAGATATATAGTTAATATGTGTACGTTCCTGATAAAGGTTGAGTTCAACCGAAACCGGTCAATAATGCATAAATATAAATAAAATAAAGTGGTTAAAAACCAAATCTTTCATTTAAATTATAACGTCAAGCCACAAAGTGATTGCTTTCTTCGATAAATTAAAATGCAATAGTTTTTAAGTTATCATTAACTATGTGTAATTTACCCAATAGCACATAAGTTACAATAATTAGTTACATATAATAGTATGAAAGTTATAATTAGTTATTTTTTAAACATAAATGTACAAATAAGTAAAATAAAATAAATCACACAAAAACAAAAAGGAATTTTAAAGATGAACTAAATTCGCTAAATATAAATGGTTACGGTAGAACTTTGGTCATCACAGTTTGATTTCGCCAACGTTACAAATATGCATGTCTAGCGTACAACTAGATAGTATATATAAATAAGGAGTATTAATCAATGTTCTTTCAAATAACACAATTTCAATATTTTGAAGGGCGGGATTTCGGTGGCTGAGAACGGTCCGAAACTCTGGAAATTATGTAAATTAATGATTCATGAAAACAAGAATGGCAGTTCTGATTGAAACGGGGCATTTTGGCAGGCCTCTGTCTAAATAATTGACAAATTCAATACCAATTATTTTCCCTAAACCTTATCCAAGATGTTCTAATTTTGGAAAATACAATTTAGATTCTGAAACATCATCGTAAGAAAGTAATCACTTTGTTGCTTTGTATAATATATATATATATATATAAACGAGTACAGATATAATCATAAAACAGGTCTTACTATTCTCTACATAAATGGTTTTCGCAAAAGATTAAACAGGTTTTTTTTTAATTTTATAATTTCTACGAAATATTGGAATTCACTTTGTGACGTCATTATTAATTATATAAAAATAAAAATAAATTTGATATTAATATCCGTGTATAATTAATAATGTGGTGAATAAAAAGTTTTTTTTTTAAATTAATTAACGTTTTTTTTCACCTGTTTATTAACTTGCTTATTACTTGATTAACAAGTGGAAGAAAGTTACTAACATTTTTTTATGAATTGAGAGTTTCAAAATTATAAATTATTTAATGATTAAACAATTTGGAAGCTGTGGAAATACAGAGAGACATTAACAATCAAAAATCATAGTAATAATCAGCTAAATTTATTCACTAGTCCAATATTAGGTACCAATGTGTATTATATATTCTGGGTCAGGAAGTGCCTCCACACGACTCGTTTTACCTAGTTTGGGTAACACCTATTCTGCAAACTGGTCGTGTGGGGAAAGCCACTTCTCGAGAAGAGTCACTTTGACAGAATTGGTTCTATTCGGATATTTTTTATTAATTTGTTGTAAACTTTGAAACGTACTAGACTTGGGAAGTTATTAATAATCTATCTATAACTATTAACAACCTAATCGACAGCCCTGCCATCCTCGCCACTATTAAATTAAATGAACCGACGAGGAACACGAGACAAACTGTAACATTTTTCTGTAATACTTACACAACCAACTATCAGTCTCATTCATTAACCAATAGGATGAATGATCTGGGCAACAAGTTTGGTGGTATTGTTGATATATTTGCTGACTCCATTTATAGAGTAAAGCGTCATCTATACCAGTACGTTGATGAATCCAACAGTATGTTATATTGTAGCTTGAATGTAGCGTTAATGCTTTGTGTTATAATATTGGTTTAGTTTTCTATTTTATGTCGCCGTTAAATGTTTAAAAAAAATTGATCATTACTCTTTGGTTTAAGATCTCTACGTGCTTGTAATTTTTGATAACTCTTTATATTATGTTCTAAAATCAACGCAAAATTTGGAGAAGGGCGTCTCTAATCAAATAAATAGATTATGTTCTATCTCTTTAATTTTATATGTCGTATCAATATTATGTTCTATCTCTGTCTCACCGTTCCATTGTGGATTTTATATTCCGTCTCCTTCTTTTTTTTCTTTTTAAAGGAAGACAAATATTCCCTTGTTACGAATAACCTGACAATATTTGAAAATCTCCTACTACCATCACAGTAAGCGGAAGATGTTGCGTGTGTCGTAAATGGAGGACTTAGCCAGCTGAGGAATTGAACTCACGACGCCTGAGTGAGACCCAAACGCGATGCTAACTCAGCCATTGACCGGTCAAGCCACTTTTCCAATGTATATAATCTGAATCCATGTATTTTCGTTAGTTTTAATTTAACCCTGACACAGCTTGACTCAACCGAAATCGTTTGGTTACTAGAACTAAAATTATTGTTTATACAACGTTATCATGCAAAGGAATTGGGACAGTATAGTATTTTAAAACTCCGGAAATAACAGTAAAAAGTATCGTCTTGATACATTTTCTCGAGATAGCAATTGCCTCGGGATCTTGGTAAAACCTTCTGGACCCGGGCCAAATGACTTCTTGGGTTAAGCACTGGGTCGCAGAGTCGCAGTTGCTAGAATCGTCAAGCACCGCTGTAAATAATAATATTGTTATTAAGACCGGCTTTGTGCAGGACTCAAAGCTCTCCGATGTCACCTTGGCAGAAAGCCACCTTTGGGAAAGCCACCTTTCATGGAACAGAAACTCGGTAACGACTAATATAGTAATAATACACGTATAGTATACGGGTATTCTGATTTGGTAGATAATGAGTTTTAAACGACCTTTTTTCAAAAATTCTTTAATATTACAATAAATAAATTAACTTAGGAGAGGTTTTTTAATTCAAAATGGTGAATTTCTCCGAATCTTGCTCTCGTTTAAGGTTTTGACTTGGTTAGAAAATGGATTTGACATTGTAGTAGTACTCTACATAAAAAAACTAATCAATATAGCAGAAGTCAATTCAGTATCGTTTCTGGCTGATGGTATTTCACCAGGGCGATACTGAAGGAGTCGTACCACTGTGGAGCGCATTTTCCAATGCGAGCTTGATATTTGGTTTCCCACGTTTCGCAAAATAACAGTTATTTATAATTTAATCAAAAGATTGGTATTCACTTTGTGGCGTCATTGTTAATAAATTAATTAAAATATATTTTGTATTCACCACTTTATTAATACAGACATACGAGTATCTTACATGTTTCGAAAGCGATGCTTTCTTAATCAGGAATATATACAATACTAAAATATAGTAATGTCAAGTATAGACAAATGATGAAATATAGAACACAGTAGTGCAAGAATAGACAAATTATAAACATAAACAAAAAAATTATTAAAGTAGGTAACTAATTAATCATAAATTATTATTAAACATTAAATAACAAATTTCTATTAGTAATTTAAAAAGATTTTTTATTTATAAATTAAAATAAAATAACTTAGTTTGAATACCACTTTTTATTTTTATCAGGGTTATATAAAAACATATTAAATCAATTACAGAGTTACAGGGGTACTTATTGGTAATTTAGAAGAGGGAGACAGAACATCGACTATGTTGGTGGGTGGAGGGTGGGGTGAGTAAGGGGAGAGGGAGGGGCTGAAAATAGGTGTTGGGACGGGAATTATATTATTAATATTAATGTGAAAATATTCAAGTGATAGCTCTTTAAAAAAAATAATTAATTAAATTTAATTGACTATTAACGCTTTTTCTGATTTCTTAAATTTCAAATTTGTCTAATTGTAAACCGGTTGTATTTGTACGTAAAAAAATTAAAAATATATTTATATCAAAAGAATGATTAGTTTCTAAAATATGATTTGCAAATTCAGAATAATTGTTATTATTTAAACAAAACTCTTATTTATTAAGAAAACACTTTTGTTAAAGAAAAAATTACTCAAAATTCAAGATAAATTTCCCAATATAATCCGAACAACAAAACAACGTGATAATTTGTTTCCGTTATACAATATCTGCCTCTGTAACGTATTGATTATGAGTTAGATGTTTGCAGATAAGATATCCGTAAGGCTACAAGTTTTAAATATGTAGACCTATTGCCAACTAAAGTACACTATACACATTAATTTTGGGTGGCAGAATTTCAGTCAGTTAGGGTGTTATTTGTACAAATGTTACCGTTTAATAGTTTTCAAAGTAATATTTTAATATTCGTAGCACGGGCCGAAAAGTTTCCTTCCAACACTTGCGGGGGCCGATGCCCGGCAGCCGAGTCCCTGAGCGAGAACTAAGTTGGAAGGCTCTGAGTGAATTCATATGTGGGCAAAGGACTTTTGTAACTGGTAAGTATCTAGAAGCTACTA
Organism: Halesus radiatus; assembly: GCA_022606495.2. NCBI lineage: Eukaryota > Metazoa > Arthropoda > Insecta > Trichoptera > Limnephilidae > Halesus > Halesus radiatus. Next base: position 156,067 of record JAHDVE020012086.1, read on the forward strand.
CACTATTGTACCTTTGATACCCATAAGTGATAAAATATATATTTATCAATGTCGTGCCGTGACTTTTAATCTAACTTTTGTGATTTTCCATTTTGAAAGGTTTCTGTATGTATTTTTATAAGCGAAAAGTTTTTTTTCTTTTCTTATTCTACTTTTCTATTACCAAACGATTTTGGAAAAGAAATAAAAAACCTATTTTTAATATAAATTATTTTTTAAATTTCAAATACACGCACAAAAAACTATTTCTGTTATATTAATTGATAAACTAAAGTTAAGACAAGATTTTTGTGCATAGCGCAAAGGGTAACAATTATTTTTATAAACAATAATTATTAGCCTGAAACACTCATCCAAATTGAAAAAACCTTCCGAGAAAAGATAAATGTCGCCGACAGGAAACGAACCTGCACAAGAACGTACAAGAAGAGTGCAGGTTCGTGTCCTGTCGGCGACATTCGAACTGGTGTTTATGTTTTATAAAAATAATTATTTCTGTTTTGTTTCTTATGTGGGCACCGTACAAGAGTCATAGTTGGTCCCAACCGTCTGGAGCCAGGGAGACTATGGCATCCGCAATTGAGGTATGTTGTGAGAGTGAAAATAGTTGGTAGGGGAAAGATATGGAGAAAAGGAAGGTAGGGAAGTACCTGACTATTCAGATCTGATTGGTGGTTTTTCACCATGGTGATACTAAAAGTATCTACCTTTATTTAAATGAATAAAAATATAAATTTAAATATTATTTTAAATGAATAAATTGTGAAATAACACAAACTAATCAAATAAAATTTACTTGCGCCCACGTGGATTTGAACCCGCGACCTCCGGATTCGTAGCCGAGGATCGTAACTACTCAACTGCGGAGGCCGTTAAATACCGTTGCCGTTTACCGAAGTCGTAGGAAAATATCGAAAATGAAAAAAGTCACTGCTATTTAATCAAGCATAAAATTGTTCACGCTCATATAATGTTCTCTTTCTGATTCAGTAAATAATTCACTCGATCGCCTACCTGAGAAGTGTCCGTCTTTTTCTCCAATTCATAAGCGCGTCGTATCGTAATACATTTTCCAATGATTTTTTTTCTTTTCTTGCGTATACCTGTATGAATTCATTAAACAATATTAATTCAAATGCGGAAAAAAGACTTTAATTTTGTGCGGAGTAACGAAGCTATTAATTGTTTTTGTGTTTAATTCGTAGAACTCCATTTGATTTTTTTTTTTAATTTAATGTAAATCAAATTTAATAATGTTATTATTAAGTTCTGCAAGTATTTTTAGTTGTTATTATTGTACTTGTATTATAATACTTGCAAAACTCATTAAATTGCAGATTTACATTAAATTTAAAAAATAATCATAAACGAAAAAAAAAATAAAAAATAAAAATAAAAATAATAATTTAAAAAAAATGAGAAGAAGCGACTACTGACTAAAAGTAAATACAAACTCCAATGGTCCTCTGAATGGAAAATAGCTTCTCTAATGAAAGGTCATCAGTACTTCATTTACATTAGTATTAATACAACCTTTTATCCCTGGTTTCATAAATACATCTGCATCCCAAAAATATACATTTCCTGCATAACTCGAATGAGACCAGGTCACACTTCTTGTTTTAGTCATCTCGCCAGGTTCCACATAGTCAGCTCGCCTTACTGTGATTGAGAATCAGATGATACTCCGGACCATCATTTACCATAATTGAGTGTCCTATCGATGACCAATTTCCAAACTTTATGCATGAGATGGTAAAACTCAAAATTGAACTCCCAATCAGTCTGCCTTCTAAATTTCAACACCCCTCAAAATAACAATTTATTAGCAAAACATGTATTTAAAATAGCATTAAAATTTAAGTTATTGGGGATTAAAAACAAAAATAAAAAATGTATTAATTTACGACGTAACTTATTTTCTTCAATTTTATTAGCCGAAATAATAATAATAATAATAAATGGATTATTTCTATAGCGCCGTTTTCGTGAGAAAATCACCTCAAGGGCGCTTTACAACATAATTTATCTAACCTATACCTTATCACTTAGACTTATATATAATAATTTACATATTAGATTAATTACTAATGGCTTACAGCTAAGATTTATAACTAGAAAATCCCTAATTCAGACTTATATTATACCTGTTTAAAACTAACTAATTTTAAGAACAATCTGTTCTATTAAAATCTAACTGATTAAACATGGCCAAGATCGCCCTTATACCAGACGTGACTATCAAAGTTTGTAATACCCTCCGTTTGCATAACATCAACCAGTACATAACTCAGTAGGTGGTACGACTAGATACGAAATCAACTACCACCGGGCCGACCCCATCAAAGAGCACGACTTGGTGGTCATCATGGACCCCGCTCTACCCCGAAACAGCTGGCCACGCGGACGTGTAATCGAAGCTAAGCCCGCCGCTGACGGACAAGTGAGAATTGTCCGCATACAAACAGCCACCGGCATCTACGTGCGCCCAGCGGTCAAAGTCGCGGTCATACTCCCGGCACCGACGCTCGCACCAGCTTCAACACCCGCATCAGCTTCAACACCCGCATCCGCTGCAACACCCGCATCCGCTGCGACACCCGCATCCGCTGCAACACCCGCATCCGCTGCGACACCCGCATCCGCTGCAACACCCGCATCCGCTGCGACACCCGCATCCGCTGCACCACCAGTACCAGCTTTGACGCCCGCACCGACCCACGCCAGCCCAAGGGTGCCGATGAGGACCGCCCTCCGACGGCCCAGAGGGATGGCCGGCGAGGTCACCGCCGGAGTACACGTCTTCACAGCTAGGCGCAGACGTTACTGCACCGAGGGGAGAATATACCAGACGTGACTATCAAAGTTTGTAATACCCTCCGTTTGCATAACATCAACCAGTACATAACTCAGTAGGTGGTACGACTAGATACGAAATCAACTACTGAGTTCGTGCAGCTTCGAACGAGAGACGACTAGATACGTTTCTCGATCGAGCTAGCATGTAGTAATGGTCAGGCTCACACAGACGACCTGACCACAAGCGAGAGAGAGAGAGAGAGGCGACTAGATACGCGTCTCTGTCTCGTTTGTTATGTCTGCACAAATAATTAATTGTGCAACGCCCGACTTTAATTTTAACCTGATAGAAGCGACTAGATACGCATCCCTATCTTGTTATGTTTGCACAAAATGAGGATTTGTGCAAACGCCCCATTTCAGTACATATTGGCTTTCGACAAGCGTAGTTCCGGGGGTTTTAGAAGAAGTGATGATAAGAGTGCACGTTATCGTTTTCTTTTTCCTACGCCTCTGAACCTCGTTTTCGTGCCGAGACGCTACTGGGTGCTAACGGGACATTTCTCCGACCCCCGCCACCCCTACGGTCGCTCCCGGCGACGGTCCCGAAAACAGAGCGGGCTCTCATTGGTCGAGCTCCTCTGATCCACAAAAAACTTATCAAAATTATTGTTCTGCCAAAATTGTCTGTCTTTGTAAGCGATTCCTGCGGCTGCGGTGACTGATCTAAATAAACGATCTTTTCTGATCTGTTCATTAGCACCCGCGGAATCGAGTAAACTTATTCAATTTATGTATGTACAATGCATTTTTTTGTAATTTGACGGCAAAGTATCACCTGTCCTACTTTGACCCCCATGACATACTTTGTAATAATTTTGGTTTCTTTAATAAAAAATAGGTGAAGATTGCAATAGGCTCAATTCAAGCAGAAGGTCGTGATTTACATCCTAATTTTTTGATCAAGTCGATCCAAGATTGACAGAGTCTACGGCAGCTCGCGAAATATTCACGAGTTCAAACTGCCCGATTCGCCGCACGGTATTGCACCGAAGTACTTGAACGACGAGTACATTTCTAAAATTCAGAGTATTCTCACGGATTCAACACGCCTTCTACCTACTTCGCCTGCATCTTCACCCGGCCTGAAAACCGACCGTGACTTTCTCTTCGCCCTCACCACCTCCTTGCAAGAAATCGTTTGCCTTTTTCAAGGCATTTCCCCTTCCTTCCTACCCTGCTCTGAAGCGTCGAAGTGGCCAGCCTGATCTTCTTCTTCTAAAAACGTGCGGCAAGAGTTTACAGATCTTGTCCCGTACAGCCCTTAATGCGTGAAAACCATGAAATAACCACAATGAAAAAAGCAACTACTGGTATTCAGTATGATTATATCAAAAAAATATTATTATTGAACATTGCATGCTTTTAGTATCGGCATAGTTCTAAAATACATTCAGAAGTTTAGATAGGTAAAAAAATTACAAAAAAAAATTCACGTAAGAATATATTTATTTTTAAAACCTAAAACAGATATTACAATTTTTCATATCTCAAAAACAAAAACTCCTTTGTCAATTTCACATACAAAATTATACCCAAATTGAAATCAGATTATTAAAAGCTTACTTGTTTGAATAAATAATGAGTTGTCTGAATTACGAAATAGCTTCAAATTTAAAAATAATTAAAATCGTGACTCAGGAAAATATTGAAAACCTACTAAAAAGATGGCGGCCTTAGCAAAATAATATCATTACGGTAGACTGTTCTCAATTCATGATTATACTTCATTACACAAAATAATTCATTAGCTGCTGACTCGGCCGAATTCAAATTATTGGTTTGGGGAAGAAATTTCAATACCGATTTGATTATATTCTTAAAGACCTTTCTCTTATACAATATGATTCGAGAATCAATATGTACCATCATTTTGATAGACGGTTTAATAATATATGTGTTATCTCCAAGGAACCACGACCTCGTGGGGAAATTTATTTGATATATTATTTTAATATAACGTTTATTTATTTATTTAATTACGCGCCCATCCGGGGTATTATTACGTGGATTTTTAGGACAATATCAAAACTAAGGCAATTAAACTAATATTATAACACAAATGATTAACGCTACATTATCCAAGCAACAACAATTAATTGCAAGATTAATCAACGTACTGTTATAGATGATGCTTTACTTTTTAAATGGAGTCAGGAAGTATATCAACAATACCCCCAAACAAACATTGCCCAGATCATGCATCCTATTTATTAGTGAGTGTGACTCGTGTGAGTCGTTTGTGTACGTTGTTATGAAGCAAGTCCCTAACAACTAAGGTTGACAAACCGCAGACCCGGAATTAACCATATATAAACATGAGTTGTCTATGGCCGCTCCATTTGGGAGGGGGAGGGGGTAGGCCGACGGTGGGGGGGCGGTATTGGAAGGACAGGGGACATGCCATTCTAGTCTGGAGAGCCGACCTGTCCGCAGCCTTCGCCCTGTCGCCAGCTTCTGCATCCAACAACGGGTTCCGTTCCAATTTACTTACTTATTTATTTCCGTTTTGCTTCTCGATAAAACTGAAACCATTTAAAAATCATTCAAATTCATTTAATCCTTTAATAACCTGAAGGCGTCCACAGAAAGGTTAAAGCTTTTCCTAGAGCCTTTAAATTCAGATATAAAATATAGGCCTGACTGCCAGGTATTTTTATAGCAAAAGAGAGTTGTTTTTATTTTGAATTCCCTATTCCTGTTCCTATTTATATGTATTTGTTTTTATTAATGATAACTAAGCGGTAATTTCGAAAATCGTCCATTAACGAACTGACAACACGATTAAAAGACGGATGTATCACTTTTTCGTATACATCCATCTACCCTGAGAAGAGCTAGTCGGGGATATTTTATATATTAGATCTATTGATGAACTTTACTAAGATTGCCAATACAAATGTGCTTACGTAACGGAGCGAGAGGTTCTGTTATGTGACAACGTGCTGCAGAAAAATTTCACAATTTGTATTGTGTTCCTCGTCAGTACTCACAATTTAATAGTGGCGTCGATGGTAGGGCTGTCAATTAGGTTGTTAATAATTCTATGTAATACAGCTAGTTTTGAAATAATTCTCCTGTCGGACAGCATAATCAGACGCAATCGATTCATCAAACTTACATAATTATTGTTTTCAATTGGAATTTTGAGCTTTAAAATTATATACTTAAGAAATTTTGTGAGTGTACCTTATAAAAAGTGGAGCAAATAGATGAATTATACAATACAAAAGTATAATAAATTAAATATCATGAAGACAACTTTCAACAAATTATTTAAAACCATGGTGAAGGTGATATTTTTTATAAAATTTAACTACAAAAGTTTGATATTCTCGTAAACATATTTTTTATAAATGAATTTAAAAATATACTTAGTATTCAGCACTTTATAAATAAACATTGCTATCTATACTCGTATGTTTTTTATGTACTAATATATTCCTGACGCTTTCGAAACATGTTGATGTCAATGTATATTTATGAAGTAGTGAACACTAAGTATATTTTTAAATTCATTTATTAATAATGACACCACAAAGTGAATGGCAATCGTTTGAATAAATTCTAATAATTTATTATTCTTTTATTATAAACCATAGATATTACAATAATTTTCACAAAAAACAAAAAAAGGATAGTCATGCAAAGGCGTGTCCACTATTTCAAAAAAATAATATTTTCTTCCAAAGATTGGTATTCACTTTGTGGCGGCATAATTAATAATAATTATTCTAAATTTACCAACCGTATTTTAGAAAGCGATCATTATTTTGATTTAAATAAAGGATTAAAAATTTACATACCAATACAATCGGTTGACAATTAGACAAATTTGAAATTTTAGAAATCAGAAAAAGTGTTAATAGTGTTAATTAAATATAATTAAAAATCAATTTTTTTTACGTATCTATCTCTTAAATTTATTTTCTTATCAAAATTAATAATAAAAATAATTTATTTATATAATATTTTTTTATTAAAATTTTTGATTAATTATTACCCACTTTAATCATTTTTTGTTTATGTTAATAATTTGTCTATTCTTACATTATTGTATTCTATGTTTATCACTTGTCTATACTAAACAATATTATTTTTAACATTCTGTATATTTCTGATGAGGAAAGCATCGCTTTCGAAACGTGTTTGATATGTGTGTATTTATAAAGTGGTGAATACAAAATAATTTTTTATAAATTTATTAACAATGACGCCACAAAGTGAATACCAATCTTTTGATGAAATTATAAAAAACTGTTCTTTTGCGAAACGTGGGAAACCATATATCAAGCTCGCATTGGAAAATACGTTCCACAGTGGTACGATTCCTTCAGTATGGCCCTGGTGAAATACCATCAGCCAGAAACGAACCTGAATTGGCTTCTGCTATATTGAGTAGTTTCTTTTCAGTAGCGTACTACTACAATGTCAAACCCATTTTCTAACCAAGTTAAAACCCAAAACATATTAATAAAGTTGTGATTACAAAATAATTTTTAATTCATGTATTAAATATCGTATTATCTAAAAATATGTAAAACTACACAAGTCACGAAACCATTGAGGTGCAGATACTTCCTTTATTATGTTTTTCAGTATTTCTTCCCTGGATTATCAGTTGGGTAAATTTTGCATCTCAAATTCAAATAAAACCCTCGGTTGTAATGTCATCATTAATCAAATCGTATTTTTTCACAATTCATCCCATGAAATAAAAATGTGTCAATTTTCCAATAATTTACCGACTGTTAATTTATTGTATTAAACATGTTTTTTTAAGCAAATGTATTATTTTACTGTATTTGCAAAACGTTATTATTTTTACCAATTAATTAATGCCATGAATAAAAAATTTGTTGGAAGTCACAATAGTTCCATTTTAAATAAATTTAAAATGGAACTTGCGTTTTGCAATATATCGTAAGGAATAAATACAGTTAGAATTTTTTTTTCTCTCAATTTAACATGTATGAAAACTTAGATCAAGCCGTATTTAGTTTTGATAATTTAACTGCATCTCTTTATATGGTCTATAAATAATGTGTAATGATAGCCTGTCCAAAAAAAATGTTATAGATGTAATATAGGAATAATGGGAAGTAAGATTTGGACAGCGCCCTTGAGGTGATTTTTCACAAAAAACGGCGCTATAAAAATCATCCGATTATTATTATTATTATTATTCGTCTGTTAAGGCTTACTACCTGAATAAACCAGTAGGAATCTGATAACCGGTAGCGGTAATATGCCGTTTTACCTCGGAGTTTATCTCATTTGCTCTTATGAAAAATACTATCCCTAAATTAATTTGAGCAAAGAGAGATGATGTATTTTTAATACTTAGTGAAGCGATGTCTATACAATTCCACGTATTAACAATCCACATCACATTCCAGAGTAACTTTGCTATTGTTTCTCAGAAAAAATGTATTCATATCGAAACCATTCAAGCGTCATCCTGTTTATTTATTATTTAATATACTTTATAAATTCGAAAGATTGTAAATAACAAATTTAAATCCAATTTTAGAATGACTTATTAACGCTTATAAACCTCATTGAAATGTATTTTTTATCATTGAAGATAATATAAACAACTCTCAAAATGAAACATGAAATCAAGATGATAGCGTTATCTTTTTTTCTTATTTTCCGTGTCTTTTTAGTTTCATGTTTCATTTTGAGAGTTGTTATTATCTGCAATGATTAAAAATATCTGAAATATTATTAATAATAAAAAAAATATCATGAATAACCGTCTATTAAATTTATTCCCACTGCAACGTTCCGTCTAAACCACTCACTCTAACTTCATTTATCACCAGCCTCTCCTTCTAATCCTCTCCTACAATATATATACATTTTGCTTCTAAAAACAGAGAAACATTATAGACAATATTTGAAAATCTTCTACTACCATCACAGTAAGCGGAGAATGTTCATTGTGTCGTGATGGATGACTTATCTAGCCGAGAAATTGAATTCACGACGCCTGGGTGGGACCCAGATGCGATGCTAACTCAGCCACTGATGAGTTAAACATAAGTCTATATTGCTCAAAAAACATCTCAGTTTTATTACTGCACGAAAGTGGTTAAAACAAAGTGTTATTATTTATTTTATTTAAAATGGTGCCACAAAATAAGTTTAGTTTATTGAAGAAGACGCATTTACTGATTACATTAAAAAGATGAGTACATTATTTCTACATCTACTCTACACGGGTGCGTAATATAAGTTTCAAATTACAAAAAGTTTATCTTAGATTCATTCAAACATCATTTTTGATAAATAAATTTCGAGTAGCTTGAAAAGGTTCACCTAAAAAGTGTGACTAAATTGTTGTGTTATTTCGCGGAGAAAATTCTTTCCATTTTTCTAGAGAAAAACTTATGTTCATGATTTTTGCCGTCAAACTGAACATATTAAAAGCAGAGCTTTAAAGCGGCTATGAAAGAAGACAATGATGATTGAATTATTCAGAGATCCGAGCTGTGTAGCGCCGCGACGCCGTTGAAGCGATGCCGACATCGCGTCGAGTTGTAATATGAAGTTGACAATTGAAATGCGTAATGAAATCCTAGATTACGGTCCGAGTACAAGACAAAAGAAACAAACATCCAGCTTCAAGTGACTTCTTGTCACGGGTTTTTTGGCAACTAACCATTTTTTAAACGTTTTTTTTGGAAATGCTTCATTTATCAACTTGTGGAGGGCGTGGAACCTTAAATTTTAAAATATCCGAAACTTTCAACGATCTGAAATCCGATGAAGTATTAAGTATTTCCCAAACAAAGAAGCGAAGCTAGCAATCCACAATTGAGTGATGATACCAACCCGGATGTAAGACAGTGAGGAATCGAACTGGCAGTGGAAGGATGAAAGTAGATAACCAAATCAATAATCAATAACAGAAGTGAATATTTTGTTTTGAATCCACTACGTACAATTGTTACTTAATTTTATTTAGTTGCTACCGGTTTCAACTCATCCGGGTCATTCACTAGCGTTCTTAAAAGTAAATTAAATTAAACAAGTATAGAAATAATTAAACATTACAAGGTTAGGTTAGGTTAAGTTAGTAAGGTAGTAGAAGTGTTGATTTGGAGGGGAGTGGGACGGTAGTAGAAGTCTAAAAAGCAAGGAAACATGGTTAACAGATGTGATTTACAGGGTGCTATTATTTTGTTTACTAAATTGATTTTTGATTTAATTTTTAGTTTTCTTTTAAAGTTTCTAAGGCACACAATTGAAAATATATAATAATATCTGAATGATTAAACTTAGTTATCTCTGTATTAAAGCTACGGCCTGTTTCTAACGAAGTTATTAGCGAATAAATGAAATTAAGTAACAAATGTACATAATGGATAAAACTCTACAAAACAAAATGTTTAGATATTGTTACATAGTAAATAAACAAGAAATACAACAAAAAAATGTATTTAAAACTGAAGTCAAAACATGGCGGAGAGAACTGAGTAATAACCAAGTTGTGAACATTACGAAAATAATGAAAAAACTTGGTATCTACAAAGAAATGCAGGTCGACTATCGTCATAGTAATCTCTACCCATCACGCTGCAGCCTAGAACAAATCTACCACACTGCACTAGTTGTATACAAAAAATCTAGTAAACAATTGCTAAGAGAGTTTTAACTCAGTTTCAAAAATTGAGTTGTATGAAAATATAAGTGAGGTTAGTGTAAACCAGTTTTCACTCGAAGAACTCATATACCCTTTCTTATGCGAGACCATTGTGATTATGATTAAATAAAATACACTTTTTTAAATTATTCCACTTTTATTTTTGACCATGATCGGTTTCAGTCTCTGACGGCTCTCAATCTCCAGACTGCTACAATTAATGCTTAAACTATGGTTTGTATACAATTTTGAGTATTACGGTTGTTACGTAATACAATTAATTAGGAGAATTTAGTCGTTGGAAGAATAATACTTCTAGCCGCTAGTTAAATAATGATACATCTAGCCGCTCGTCGGCGCTCCAACCAATAACGACACATTTCCGCCGGCCATCATTGTTTTTGACCAATGAGATAAGGTACGGGACATAGATTCCGGCCACCATTACGGCGTGGGCTCACTAAGCGATCACCCGACAGCATTCCTAATCCAGACTCGGAGTTGTCAGGCGCGTGTGACGTGCCTTGGGTATGTGGCCGCCCGCTATTGCATCAGTACATTATAAACGCCTTGCTACCTCTGCATTGCATCTAAATATTAAAGCCAGTGACCAGTGCAATAACTCGCTGCGTCCTGCCTGCCATTGTATGTGTGTAATCCAGAGTCCCTAGTCAATACACTTTTACACTGAAGGAATCGTGACTACTGTCGCCGTCCGCCCATGTTAGCACATTTGAATTCACCCTCTTGTATGTGCCGTTAATAACTGTGCCCTTTGAATAAAATGTCCGGTTGGAGATTCATCAGAGAGAGATTATCCGGAATCAGATTAGAGTAGGATTAGCTCCTAGATTCGAAACCCCGTATCCGTAAGTGATTACTTGTAAATGTTGTCCTGTAAATAAACCATGACTATAAAGCACGCATCTCTCATTCGAGTAGTTAGTTACCTTTTCACGATATAAGGCTGCGGCCGGCATTCGACTTTGAGATAGGAGATGACATGCCTTACCAGCTGAGCTAACCACGGTGGAACCTGAGATCAGCCCTGCTTCTGGCCTCGAGGTGAGTTAAACTACCTTTTTTTTACCAGCACCCTTCTTCTTCACCTTGTTACACTGTCGCCTACGTGGGTGGTTCTTATCACTGGAACCATAACATGGGGACCCACCTTCTACTCCTTTCTTACCTTATTACACTGGTGACCAACGTGAATGTTTTCAGTTCTTCTTACCTTGTAACGCTTGTTGCCCTTGCATGGGGCTTTTCTTTCCTTGTTACACTGACGGCTAACTTGGGGCTTTTCGTCCCTTTGTTATACAATACTGAAAAATATAATCTAAATAAAATCACGGTATGTTACCCTTGATACCCAAAATTGCGTACAAACCATAGTTTAAACATTTATTTTACCAGTCTGAAGATATCCGTCACAGACTGAAACCGCTCATAATCAAAATAAAAGTGGAATAAAGTTAAAAGGTGTATTTTATTTAATCATTATAATGGAATTCCACCATGTATTAACAGTTGCAAAAATGGAAATCGTTATGATTATATTACGAAACGCCGTTAGATAAAAATTCCCTTTCATGGTCATGTCTGAAAATTCATAACGCCCAATTTAAATTAAAATGGATTAGGAACGTTAGCGAGATTAGTACCTACATAATTTTCGAGTTTGTTACACCGCGACAAAATCATGTACTCGTACCAGACGACACATATTTGTAATCAAGTCATCGAGCCGAAATTGTTACCACTTGTGAGAATTGCTTGCCTCCAGAAGCGAGACAATATACGGGAATGTACTATATCGAGTTACAAGCATTGGAGCACGCAAGGACCGAAGGGGTCCTAAAGGCTAGAGGAGCCTTCGCTGAAGCAATTGACTGAAATCTGATCACTGAACTAGTTATTGGATTCTTGATAATGAATTACATGATCTCTTTTTTTTTTAAATAGTACCTCCCCAATTAAAAAATTCTCGTGTTTAGAGAGGGAGTACTATTATGGTTTGTTATATATTTAATTAATTTCAATTACTACCATGAACATGATTTATTGGATTCTTGGAAATGAACTAATCATTGGTTCTTCTTGTCTATCGAATAATAGAAAGCAGAATTAAAAAAAAAATGTCATTAAAAGTTTTTGATGCAAATTTAAGTACATTTCCAAGCAGTATATACAAATATAAGAAAATGTAATAAATATGTTCTTAAAAAGCATTTAATTTGTGACTTGCCATAATTATAATATATATATATATATATTTAACATTATATTTTCTTGTAAGTAGCATTACAAGTATTTAACAAAACATTTAATTAAATGGTATTCTCAATCGTGTTAGGCATCAGAAAGAGGACTTCTCCTGTCTGATAAGGGAGCCACAATTCTTAACTTGTTGGGTGCGTAATATTTAATTTGCTTCCATTTATAAAATATTTTGTACGAAATATTTACGTATATAAGTTTTTTTTCAAAGAAGAATTATTTTTTATTTATTCTAATTGTTCATTAATACATTCCATGAGGAGTTAATTGTTATTTTTTATGGCTTGATAAATATAATGGTTTTGACTGGTTTCGGAAGCACCCTTCCTTCGTAAGGACTATATTAAAACTAACGTAAGATACAAAATAATGACAGACATACATGAATATTGTTTTACGGAGAAGAGGTAATGAGGTTTTTTTTTCAGAAACACCTAAATATTCATGCATGTCTGTTATTATTTTCCATCGTCAACTGAAAAAAATTAAAAGAAAGAAAAAACATTTCTGGGATACGAATAACCTGAAAATATTTTTTAATCTCCCATTACCATCACAGTAAGCATAAAATGTTACTTTTGCCATGACATAGGACTTAACCATCCAAGGAATTGAACTCAGTGGGATCCCAACTAGGCCACTGACCGGTCAAATTGGAATTGTTTTAGTTAGTCACATTAAAAGTGCGTACGCATCGTGGTAAAAGATACTCTACAAAAAAAACTTTAAATTAGAGATTCGCGATGAATGCTGGCGAGATTACAGTATTCGATTGAAATCAAGATGTAAAAAATCACGGATAAATGCGACAACCGATTACAGTGTTATTTCATTAAAGTCGTGCTTTTATCGATAACGTTTTCCCTCGGCCTCGTGAAGCTAAATTATTTTGAAACTTAAATAGATTATTACATTAAACTCATCATCCTGAAAATAGTAAAACTATGAGACATTTCTACAAATTCAAAAAAAAATATGCCACAAAAAAGTGTAGCAGAGAGATTTTGAATAAAACAGAAAAACTTTATTTCGACTGCAGAGTCAATGTTTTAATTTTCCCTGATATTATAAAATCTGCGACGTGAGAAGAAAAACTGATTACTACAAGTTTAGTACCACTCTCGTGTCTTGCACAGCAACGTTCTCACGCAAGATAACGGTACCTATCTTTAATCCGGGCTTGTAGCGATTCATGGGGCGGAACGCTTACTTGGTCGCTAAATTAATTGCGAATAATTAATTTACAGCACGCCCCTACTACTTCACTACTTCAGCGGGAAGTGCCTGCCTACTGTAGTAGTGCGGAGGTGGGAAAATTCGCCGCGAGATGATTGAGTTAACACCAAAACCTTGGTGCGGGTACAGATACCATTTGCTTTTTACCCACTGAGAGGTTATGAACAATTTCTCATTTGTATCATTGCACTTTGTAATTTGGTTATGAATTGAGGTTCTGAGACGATGCACGTGGTAAAATTGTTTTAGTTTATTTTAATATTGCGAAACCTTGAAATAAAAAGCATAAAGGTTTATGCTTCATCACGTTAATACCTATCAAATCAACGACCAGCACCATTTTTATTTTTTTAAACCTTCAGACGGGCCCCGTTAACGGCGATTCTAGGCCTAGTTTAGCTTTTGATAAAATTATTATGAATTGGCAAACATTACATTAAGGCCGTTATGTTTGACTGCTGATTACGATTTGATTGAGTGCTGAAAAGAGCTGAGAATTTTTTAAAGTGAACTGTTCCAAAAAAGTTTAAGTAATCTAATAATGAAATAGGTTCGAAGAATGTTTAATTATTGTTATGTAACAAAGTTCGCTACAATTTAGATAGAAGAATCTAGCAGTTTGTTAAAGTCCGCTAAAATTTTAAAAGGAAGATCCTAGAACTTTCTCGAAGATACGCTAGGATTGATCCTGGTGTTCGACACGAAAGGTGCCAGTTCCGCCGTCATCCGTTGAGGGCTTGAGGCCCGAGTAACGGCGCTCGCGCGCATCCTAGATTAGACATTAGAAGCAAAAGGTGCGTGCGGCGTGCTTTCGCACGTGGCAGCCCGGCATGGTTATGGCGTCATCTTGCCTTCCTTGCTTTCAGTACATTGTAAATTCGTTGTCTTTGCATAAACATAATTATTAAAGTCAGTGAACAGTGCATTTTCTCGCTGTGACCTGCCTGAAGTTGTACGTGTGAGATCCAGAGCCCCTCGACATCACACTTTTACGATGAAGGAACGTGACACCAGTCGCTGACCAACTCATGTAAGTAGTATGTTCAACCCTACTTTCTGTGCTGTAGTTAACTGTGCCCTTTAAATAACATGCTTGATTTGAAATTCACCAGAGAGAGTGATTATTGAAACTCAGATAGGTTAGGTTCTGCCCCTTGTAATTACCTGTAAATTTCTTCCCTGTAAAATAAACCCTGTCTAGAAAGCACGCATCTTTTCTTTGGTAGTTAGGTACCTTTTCCACTGAGTCTGATATAAGGCTTTTCCGATCTTCGACCTGCAGAAGAGAGGTGTAATGCTTTGCCTACCGAGCTATCCTGGTGGAACCCTGAGATCAACCATCGCGTCTGGCCTCGAGGTGAGTTAACCTGTCTCTGTGCTATTACATCGCTGCCCTAGGTTGAGGCTAGCCCCATATCACTGTCGCTCCAACGTATTTTAACTGCCTTCTTTATCACTGGCTTCAACTTGGGGCCGCCTCTCAGCACCCATTTCTTTATCACTATCGCTGCATCGTGGGGCCACATCTCCATTTCTTTATCATTATCTTGAATGGTTACAGAGAATAGTTGTTATATAAGTAAATTATTTATTAAAGTTTTTAATCCAGCAGGAGTGGTAAATAGCGAAAAAAAAGTCTCTAAATTCTTTAACTATGTTTTCATCAACAGTCTGAGAATTTAGGTAAGTTTTGGCTAAATTGATTGTCACATAAACTGTGACTATAATAGAGTTCCATTTGCTGACTATATTATAAAAACCGTAATCCAGGGTTCTCTCCAATCAATAAGAACGTTTTTTTTATTGTATTGGGACATAAAATTGCAACGCCTCCATAGGGGATCCAGTGGAAAATCTGAGAGGTCTAGCGCAGATGTCCCATGGCTGAGAAATTCTAAATGTATTGACGACAAATATCTAAGTCTGTAAGTAACAATCACGTTTCTTGTAATACAATAACGTCATCACAATTACATAATTGGTGTATAAGGTACTCTGTTCGACGAATTGATCTGCAATTAAACGAAACTATTTTTATAGGCGTATGATCCATTTTAATATTATTTTGAGTTTGCGTTGTCAGCATTATTCGGTAGAGGTATTTTCTCATAACTGAAAATTTAGGCCAAATGCTCGCATCCATGAGTTTGTCGTAATCTGACTCAAGAGTCCCGACTTTGAATGCTCGATACTCGTCAGATTTCTTTTAAAAATCTTAAGCTACTGCGTTAATATTGCTTTTCTTAAGAAAGGGGATCACATCTTCGCAAGTTGTAGTTTTCTCCAGTTTTGTGACGAAGGCAAATTTCATTTTCCGTAGGCCTTTTATTTCCGCACTTTCGGTGCTGCCCACCAAAGTTTTTTTTTTTCTGTGGAGTTTGTAGTTTTTTTGTTTCTTTTTCTCTATTGAAATCCATCATTGTGCCTTACGATTTTCAATTTTTCCTGAGGGATTGTCGTTAACAACATCTGCAAACATTTTTGGGCGATCAATTGGTTTTTCAGTCTGAAGTGGGATATCGGGTTTTATACTTCTCTCCATAGATGGCGTTAAAACATTTACCTCCACCATAGGTTTCTCCTTAATATGAGATTTCAATGATTCGTCAATGAATGGTAGTGTTTTATTGGTAACTGGTTTTAAAATAACTGTAAATAACAAAAATATATGTAATAACATACCAAGAAAAATCAACTATTATGGGTATATAAAACATTGGACTGATAAAAAAAAACGTTATTAAAATGAAATAATGTTAATAATATTTCAAGTTGATGGGATTTATAATATTTCTGTATGTCATAAATGAATTTACTAATTACATTATTGCAGTAGATAGATATATACTCGTACGTGTATATATTTTTTTTATCTATGGAGTAGATAATTTTTTTACAGAAGAAAATCAATAGTGAGAATATCAGCCCTGGATAAATAAGTTTGTGAGTATGTGTTCACATTGTAATAATGCATCGTATTAAATGGTTGCTCCGTACTCGCACTTCAGTCAGTTCGTCAAGCTCTGTCGGTTTACTAGTTGATTATATATTGGTTTTAATAGAGTAAATAAAAGAGTGTTAAGGACCGTACCTTTAGGTGAAAAGTTTGGATTCGAGACAGATCTTCGGAGTTTTCTAACTGGTGTAGAAATTTGGACAAAATCAGCTTCCGGGTGGAAGGCAGCAAGTCGAGTGGTTCTTCATACTATTCCGAAGTAAAAGCTCATTTCCTATGTAGTTTTTTATTTTTATTTCCTCCTGGCAGATGGCTCCCTACTTGCAGGGCATGGAAGATATTCGAGAGGACAGAGCGTCATGTTTGGAGAGTTGGGGAATAATTTCAGAGATTCACATACATAATTTTGCAAACGATGGCGTTATAACAGTGTGGATAATTATTTATTTGTTTTTACTGTATACTAGGTGAATTAAAAAACATGGATTCTTTTTTAAATAGTTGGTACGTTCGATAGTTTTTCCGTTGGCTACTTGCAAGGAAAACTATCGAACCGGAGCGTAAAATTCAGCATTTGAATAAACCAAGATGGTTGCTGTTATGTTATATTTGTCTCAATTCGGGGTATGCTATTTAATATTTCAACACCATTTGAAGACGAACAAAAACTTATTAACAAAAAATTATTTTAATTTAACCAACTTTACTGTGGCACCTCAGCGAAACCCTAAATATGTAAGTTGTAAGACTCCAGTTATAAGCCATAGTTGTAAGTCATATTGCAGTTTTGTGTATAAAATATGCACTTAGTCTTAAATATATATTAGTTTTAAGTCACTAGTTATAATATTAATTGTTTTCGTGTTTAATTCGTAGAACTAAATTTAATTTTTTTTTACTTTAATGTAAATCAAATTTAACAATAACATTATAACGTCAGATATTTCTGGTCGTTTGGTATCGGATTTGGCCGAGATTCTAAGTATCGTACCTCAGAATATTAATTTGGGAATATATAAACTGCTTTCTGTGGTTTAAAACCAACGAATCTACCTATATTTAATTGCTTGTCCCATATCTTTAGGTTTTATAATTGATTTTTTTTTTAAATTTAAAAACGCGTAATTTCTGTATGTTGATTATCAAAAATTACCTCACGTTGAACTTCTATTGAGCAATATTGAATATGACTATTTCTGTATATCGTCTACGGTCTAAAAATTTCGATATTTTTTATGTTTAAAACTGCTTTTAAAATTCAGTATTTAATGTATTAACAGATGTAAAAATTTTAGTTAGAGAAATATTTTTTTAAATTTCAGGAAATTTTGTTGTCACAATTGAATGATAAATTCTAAAATTTATTACATTTAATGCAAAAAACTACTGTTATATTTTAAAGATACATTATTTAAAAATAATTATATTTTATTTGAAATATACATTATTTAACAACAAAATGTAAGAAAGCTTTGACTGCCCAAGTAGGAACAAATCCCGTTTAAGGACTTAAGTTTAGTTCATATTAAGTACTTATGAAAAGATTTTACTCTTATTCAAAGAGATAAATAAAAGAGTAATCGTTTATGTACGAGTATACTGGATAATTTGATAAGTACTTATGAAGAGATGAGAAAAACAAATGTTATAGAGTAAATAATTTTTTATTTACGAGTATGTTTGATGGGTACTGGTTGGTGCTATGAGGAAAAAAATACGTTTAAAATTGAGTACTTAAAAAAAGATAATATTATTGAGTAACATTGATAAGATTGAGTTACGTATCACTCAGCTTTATGAGCCAACGACAAAACTCAAGGATAATAACTATTTAAAAAAAAAAACAGAGAACGCCTTGTGAACAATAATTTTTGCATTTAAAAAACGCTTTATTTAAAAATATCACCACTTGGATAACTTTAATTAAACAGAGAATTAAAAACAAATTGATATATGATATGTAACAGAAATCATAAAAAATAAATACTTTTGAAACATGTTTTAAAAAATGGCATCTTGAATGTAATGTCTTAGTTGTAAGACACTAGTTATAAATCTTACTTGTAAGCCATTACTGATAAATTTTAGCTTTAAGGTATTAGTTATAAGTCATAGCTTATAAAAATAATTTGTAAAGCGCCCTTGAGATGATTTTATAAAGTAATCCAAATATTATAATTATTATTGCTTATCGTGAAGCGGAAAAAGATGCATTAAAATTGTTCAGTTTTATCAATTACCTATCACCCTTACACAACAACTTCATTTCATGTTTCTATGTAGCTCCAACTTATTTCTGGCAACTACTGTTTTGACATTACCTACCTAAGAATTGCATTTATCAACGCAATTTCCTTTTTAATCAAAAAGAGATTTAGGTTCTTGTCAAAAGCGCTTTCAATTTACAGTAGTACTATGGATGTTACATGGCAGGTTGTTTGAAAAGATTGAAACATTTTAATTTATTTGAAACGCCCGAAATGTTTCGATGGCGTGATAAAAATGATTAAAGCGCTCCCAGGCTCCCAAGTACGGCCAGGGTCTATACTCCGAGCTTCCGACTTGCAACGGGCGGCTTATATCTCGCACGAAGACCGCCGAGACCTGCACCGAGGAGCTGTTCGACTACCTGCACGTGTTAGACCACTGCGTCACCCAGAAACGTTGGTCCAAACTGAAATAAAGCAATCCAAAACCGCTGTTAAATTATTTATCTACCATTCACAAGCAGCAGTTATGTTAATTTATGGAAAATCTACACACATTTGTGAACTCATATTTTCATATATAATCAAATGAAACAATCAAACTTTGTTTTAACCACATTCATTTTTTACGCCTACCGGTTTCGGAACAAGCGTTCCATCGTTAGATTTATTGAGCACTGAGCACCGGTTAGAGTCCCTGAGCACCAGGCCGAGAACCACAGGACCAATAATAATCCATAAACTTAATACAACAACAGCTCAACACCATTACACATATTCTGCCATAAAATGTTTTAACGAACTTCCTAAAGATATACCTACAAGATGAAAAAAATTATAATTTTTTTAAGAAAAAACTTAAAATACATTTTACAAGAAACTAATTTTAAGTGTATATTATAAGTTCACTTGGAAAAAATGTATATATTTTTATATAGATAGATTATACAGAAATATTTTATTTCTAAAAATTTCCTTTTATTTTATTTTTTAAATTAGCGTATAGACACCAGAACATCAAGTTCTCGGTAGTACTGTTGAAATTATTAAACGTGTAACAATAAATATTAGTACTCCCTCCCTAAACACGAGAATTTCTCAATTCAAGGGAGGTATTAAATTTAAAAAAAAAGAAACTAAAAGGATTATTTAAATAAATAAATTAATACTTTAATATATTTTTGTTATTACCATGTAAACAATGTTCTTAATTATGTCTAATAAATATCTGAATGTATCGTCAGGGCTTACTTTGCCCCGATGATGGAACGGTTGTTCCGAAACCGGTAGGCGTATAAAATAAATGTGGTTAAAACAAAGTTTGATTGTTTCATTTGATTACAAAGTGATAGATTCATGCAATAGTACAATATTTGTTAATCTATCTTATATTATAGGTATAAGGAAGAATGTCCCGGGCGGGCAGTGTATGTTTGTTTTGTTTGAAAATCTACAATTTTATTTCAAACTTTTTGTAATTTTGCACACTTAACCTTAAAAATAAGAGGAAGGTTATTATTTACATAAAATTTGGAAAACCTCCATCCCCATTTCTTACCCCTTAAAGCAAAATGTTGGTATTTCATTATGAAATTTTGCCCACTTGACTTTTAAAATAAGAGGATAATTACTGGATAGGGGTAGGGGTAGGGTTAATACATACACAAAACCTCGAGAAACGTCTGGTACTTCAACTAGTTACGTATATAGTATGTTAAAAACCATTAAAAATGGTTTTATCTTTTCTAAAATGATAATAAAAAAAAATTTCCAGTACATTGAGATTAATAAAATAAATTAATCTATTTCAATAAATTGAACGTGTTAACAATGTATTGATTTGGATGGAATGACCAATTAAAATAATGTATAACTTAATTAATCAGTTTCGCTATTCTTTCAGAAGAAGAAGTACTTAATTACGAGGATTGAATTTATTAAACTCAAGACTTTATTGATTATTTCAAGGATCTTGATTCCTCACGGAAATCTTAAAGTGGTCTCTTAAATGAATAAAACTGCCATCTCAAGTGCTCCAGAAATGAAAAATTAGGCCAAATCTATTACTTCTAAGAGAAATTTCAGGATATTTGCGAAGGAGGATGTTTCAGTTCCGGGATGAGAAAAAAATTCCTTTAATCTCAATATTTGAGTAAGGAAGCCGACTTACTAAAGTATTTTCTCGATACCCCGTTTATTCACTTCCTTTTCCACAAAGCAAAGAATTGGGTAAACAAAAGTCGGAGGGAGATAAAAAATGTATTTAGGTCGAACAAAGATACTTACTTCCTCACATTTAAAAGTGTGTTAATTAAATATGGTAATATAGCCTATCATTTCAATGAAGATATTAAACACTATCTTAGTACTCATTTAATAACTTTTTACTTATTGCACAATTTAAAAATACGGAAAAAAATTCTGGTGTCTCGTCTTTTTTTCATTTTTTTATAAATATTTAAAAGATTAATTGAATTTTTAATTATTCTTATTGAGAATTAAAAACCTCATTTTAATATTTAATCAATGTAGAAAATAATATTAACATAACCTAAATGAAATATGAAAACGGAAAAAAACGACAGAAAATAAAAATATTTCAGTCGCATTTTCATTTCATTTTCTACAATGATAAAATGTTAATATGAGGTTTTTTAAGATCAATAAAAATAATTAATAATTAAAAATTGAATATATTCTTTAGATTTTTATAGAAAGTCAATAGATGTCTCATATTAATAAAAAATCGGATTTTAATCCGAAGACACTGTCTAGTTTGCAATTGTGGTCGTTTGGAACTTTGTAATCATTATAAAGATAGCTGCCAATAATATGGGATAAAAAATGGTGAATAATATTAACAAAACTTGAATTTGAGATATGATATCGATGAAGATGGCATAAATTGAACTGGTCTCATTAGCTAAGTTGGTTAAGCGGTTGCCCCGGATAGGCAGAGGACCTGGGTTTGAGTCCCAGATGCGACTGAAATCTTTTTATTTTTTGTAATTTTTTTCCGTTTTCATATTTCATTTGGGTTATGTTACCATAATATTATTTTCTACAATGATCATTCTGTAATTGCGTTGACCTAGAAATTTCAGGCAAAAAAATTGTGCAAATGTTATGACACCAGAGCTTACCATCCAAAAGATTTAAGTGTGTCATACATACGTGAGTCCTAACTGCTCCCAACCGTCTGGAGCCAGGGAGACTATGGCATCCCCAATTGGGATAGGTTTGTGAGGCTGGAGGTCATGGGAAGGGGAAGGAGATGGGGAAAAGGAAGGTAGAGAAATACCTGGCTATTTAGATCACCAAACATGGTTGAAGCCATTTAAAGCAACGTTTCGATTCTGAATGGTGGTCTTTCACCGGGGAGATAGTGAAAGTATCTACTTTCTTCATATTTCTACTTTATACATGGAGATTTGAGGGTTTATTCAAATAAAATAGGCCAAAATTGAAACTAGGTCGTTTCAGCCATCCTTTGAGGTTTAGAACCATTCTGTTTGAGTTATTGGAACAACTGTAGAAGCATACGCGTGCAAGCAACAGACGAAATTGTGATATTTACGACGACGGTGTATAATTATTTCTCTACACGTTGATTTGGTGAACGTAATATTACAAAGACCTTATATTTCAAGGGTAAACATAAATTGCTATTGGGTAAATAAAAGTAACGACCTCCGAAACTGCTAACAATTAAATTAACCAACCCGGAAAAATAAAGGGTTTCTCGGGGACCCTCAGTGCCCTATTTGTCTTGAGGCCCGCCCAAGAGGCAGCGGTAAATTCGTCTTTGGAAACGCACAGCATTCCCAATCAAAGGAAACGAGTAACTGTGGCTTTTGCGAAATATTTTCAAGCCCGAAACGGTTTGATTTTGCTTTGTTTGCGTCTTATTAAAACCACGACTGTAGTGGTTTCTATTCCTGTACAACACAATGTGAAACGATTGAAATCTTTTCCAGGTAATAGAGTATTGACCCCCTTTCCCAGCGATGTTTAGGGTCAGGAATCATTTCAAGGACTTCCTCCACATTCCAAAAACACTTTAACCTTTCAATTACATAGTATGAAAACTTCCTTTTTTACTAAGATGACACGTAAGAGTTACCGTAACATTTGAGCAATGTACACACTTTCCAAGGGATAATTTATTAAAACACGTTGATATGTTTGTAAAAAATTTACCGTTCCCAATAACGTATTAAAAATGTACATGTAAGCCTTAAATTGGGTAAAAAAATTGTCACTTGTTAAATATTTTACTTCTCTCATAGCTTTTTATTAAAAAAAAATATGGTGACGCATGCGAAAAAAAATGGTATTTCTTAACCTTCGAGCGACTTCGAAACAACCTCCCTTTCCCCTCTGTTACGGGATTGTCTTACAATGTATTCATCTGCTCTGCAGGGCATCCTGAGGTAGAGATATAATGATACAATGTTTATGCTATTCATCCATCTCACATCTACTCCCGAATAAATCTTAAGAGTAATTTTAAAGAACATTATATTGACAACCATTATTAAAAGACACCACATGAATAAGCGAATTTGCATAAAACGTTTAAATATTTCAGATAAAACTAGCTAATATTCCCTGAGTAGAATAGGCTATGCGCAATTTTTTGTTATGAAAACCCGCGGTCCCGCTTGAACGTGAATATGTAATAAAATTCTTGAATTTCTCGTAAAACCTCAATTTTTTTAATATTTACTAACTACCAGGCTTCAAAAAAGTATTATTATTATTATAATTTCTTCAAAAAGGTTGATATCCAATTTATGGGGTCATTATTAATAAATGATTTGAAAATTACTATATATTCAGCATTTTATTAACATACACAAATCAACATGTTCTATGTTTATCATTTGTCTATACTTGACATTATTATTATTAGTATTCTATATATTCCTGATGAAGAAAGCACCGCTTTTGAAACAGGTTAATTTGTGTAATAAAGTGGTGTATATTAACAAAGCAATTTTTAATTAATTTATTTAATAATAATAAATATTATTTTTTATAAATATTTCTCTAATATATACTTGCTTCTGAAACATGTAGATAATTATATATTAAATAGTGGTTGGAACAAAACAAAAACAAATAATTTTTTTTCGATATTTTAATTATCTTTTATTAATTGATAAAAATATTTCTTATTCACTTTATAAAAAATTATACCACAAAGTGATTTTGCATTTATTAAAGTAGTATTTAAAGTTTGTTTAGTTTGATTTCAGTCACCGTGAACTGTGAACCTAATTCTCTTTGCGTGTGGGTGGGTATTCAGTTATATTTAACCTTACCGAAGACGATAACAAACAAACAACAACAAAAATTACAGGAAGACTTTAGAGAAAATAGAAAAAAAATTGTTAACGCAATTTTTTTGCTTCACTCTAGATTAATGAGAGACTTTTGGAACAAATAAAATCCATTTCAGCTTGTTTGTAGTCTTTTATGCCAGTCGAGCGAAATGATTTAGTGTACCCATTCGAGACATAGTCAGATGTTTGTTCCTGCCTAGTTAAATAGTAATTTGATTATTTACTGGGTACGCGTTTTATTTCTTGATGTTGATATTTGCTAAATAAAATACTTTTTTTCACATAAACAGGATTATAAAGAAACGTGGAAAAGTTTTTGAAAAACACAAAAAAGTGATTAAATTGAGATGTTTTTAATTATTTAGAGCATCTTCTAAGTATGATAAATATAGATATAGTATTAAATCATAATCACAATCGTGAGATTTCCAGAAAGTAGGTACTTATATTAAATGCAATTTTTTTTTTTATTGACTACTTGTATTTTGTGTATGTTTAAGGTATTTGATAGAATACGGACTTTCCTGTAGCAAAAATATGAATGATTATTAGTCTTATTAATTGTTGGCTCATAAAAGTTTATAAGTACAAAGGCATAATATTCCATACTTTTATCGGAGTCTCAACATTCTTACAGTATGCGCATTTCTCTGGTACAAAATTATGTTTCAGTGCACTAATAACCCCATATATTATGCAAATAAACTAAAGCACACTTACAACAAATATTTTTGTGTAAAATTATTGTGAAATATTTATGTTTTAAATATTTTAGTTTGTTACATACCTTTTTTTTAAATTTCACGTTGACATATATATGTTATTACCATATACGTTTATAAGGGTCTTATTTTTTGTAAAATTTATTAAAGTTTTAAAATTATTATATGTATTTGTAATTAATATATGCAAAATTTTAACCTACACTTACAACCAATCTATTACCATTTTTCTCTACTTGACGCTGGCTAGAACACTCCTTCGGGGAGTAAAGCCACAAAAAAATCAATGTATGTATTTTTTTTTAAACAATCTTAAGTTCCACTGGAAAAATAAACCGACATAAACTTATTGTGTGAGTTTGTGTGTACCAGTATAAATCTCTATTTTATTTACTTCAGGTAAAATTTGTTTAAAAATTTAATGTAAATCAAATTTAATAATGTTATTATTAAGTTCTGCAAGTATTTTTAGTTTTTATTATTGTGACATCTGTTTCGACGTTTAAGGTCATTTTCAAACTGTTTGAAAATGACTAAACTTAAAAATTCTGGCAGAACTTAATAATAACATTATTAAATTACATTAAATTTAAAAAAAAATTAATGGGAGTTCTACGAATTAAAGATAAAAACAATTAATAATCAGGTTAAATTCTTTCCTAAACAGACAATCATTGGCCTGTCTGGAGCTTAGGACTCGAAAAGATGTACGAAAATTGGTGACATCAGTTTTGTTACAAATCAATATAGATCAAACTTCTGTTGATTTATTATCTGTTCTTCGTCAATATTTTACAATCTAGTGGCTTAAGTAAATATGACATTGTTTTTGCTTAGCCTAAGCTTCCTCAGAGTACAAAATCAAACTAGCAAAAAAATAACAGAGTGTGTGCTTGTACATACATACAAAGAGAGACACAATCATAAAATAGAAGAAATAAACAGTGAGATAGCAATATGGATTATATGTAAATCATAACAAAGGAATAGAGAGAAAGAGACGGATAATACGTACAAGAATGGGTTATCATATATACTGAAAGAGCCAAAAAATTAACTGTGAAGGTTGTTGAAGTAATGAAAAATTTAATGAGTTTATGGATAATATACCTAATATTGGACTACTGGAAAAATTGACTTGATTTTTAAGAATACGACTATTACATAATAAATTTCTTTGTTCCAGGATGTGCAATCCTACACATCCCATAGAGAGTGTACATATAATAGTAATATCATAACTAAAAAAAATAATAATAAATAAAAAAAATTATTTTAAAGGCTTTCCTTATCTCTAGTGCTTCTAAATTATTTAATCTGTCACCATGATCATTTTTGTATAGCATATTAGCTGTTGAAGCTAAGCGAAACCGGTTAGTCGTAAAAATGAAAATAAATCACGTGGTTCAAAGGAAATTATAGTTTTATTTCATTCAATATGTCAAACCACGAAGTGATAGCTGATAATTTCTTCAGAAGATCGGTATTCACTCTGTGGCGTCATTATTAATACATTTATTAAAAATTACTTTATAATCAGCACTTTATATATATATATATCGACATGTTTCGAAAGCGATGCTTTTACAATGCTTTTTTTAAATCAGAAAAAGTGTCAATTAAATATAATTAATCATCTTTTTTTTTAAATAGCTATCTCTATTTACCTTTTCTATTACCCAATTTAATCAATTTTTGTTTATGTTTATAATTTATCTATTCTTACATTATTACAGCGCCCTTGAGGTAATTTTTCACAAAAACGGCGATATACAAATCAATCAATTATTATTATTATTGTGTTCTAGGTTTATCATTTCTCTAAACTTTACATTATAATTTTTTGAGTATTCTGAATATTTCTGTTGAGGAATTCATCCCTTTCAAAACATGTTGATATGTACGAGATATAGATCAATTGGAATAACAAGGTTCCATCTGATATGACAGTGTTATGCGATAATGAGTCTTAAAGTTACCTTCTATAGAGCACATTATTATGACATCGTTTATATATTAATAAAGTGTTGATTACAATGTAATGTTTAATTCATTTATAATATATTTATTAAAACTTCTTTAAATATTTGACAAAAGAATCAACGTAAACGTTTGAATTTTAAAGATGTATTCATTACATAAACTTATTATACATGCTTGCAAACATTAACTTACGTTAAAGTAGTGATTTTTGTTCACAATGACCGCGTTAAGGAAACGTACGAACCTTTTAAACTTGAAATGTTTCTCGCTCTCATATATTTAGAGAAGCGGGAGTAAAGCCTTCAACCCAAAAGAACTTATTGCCAGAACCAAATCTCGACCCTCGTTTAACGGACTAGTTTTTTTCATATAAATTCCTACTTTTCTCGTATTCAATTTATATTACGTTTCTTGAGAATGGTTTTGAATACATTTATGGAATTTCCCTCTCGCAGCCCGGATATTATCTGATTTACGTATGAATTCGGAAAGTTCTGCTAAAAAAATACATTTTATGGTCGCCCTTATTTTGAGACAAAGGCATCAATGTAGTGGTTTCTTGGGCCGATATTTGAACAAAAAAAAAAACAAATGAATTTTTTCCATTGACATAAAATACACATATGAATCGTACGTCAGTAAACAAGTCAATGCAATTGGACCCACTGACCCCATTTTGTAGAGAGGTACCAACAACTTAAAACTTCTCACGCTTTCAAAGGTCATTTTATAAATATTCTCCAGTCCTAAAAATTATAAATATTTCAAATAATTACCAACTCTTCTTGTACTACCAATCTTCCAATAAATAGAAAAGGAGGATCAAATAGCAACTGTAAAAATCAAATTTCTGTGAAAACTGTGTTCATCTGAAGTGACCTGCCAGGTAAGTATATTTTTATAATGTCTTCAAACGATTGGTATTCACTTTGTGGCGTCATTATTCATAAATGAATTAAAAATTACTCTGTATTCACCACTTTATTAATATACAAATATCTTCACGTTTCAAAGGCGATGCTTTCTTGATCAGGAATATATGGAAAAATAATTATTATTAGTGTCATCTATATATTCCTGATGAAGAAAGCATTACTTTCGAAACATGTAGATATGTATGTATAAATAAAGTTGTTAATACAAAGTTATTTTTAATTCATTAAGAATTACTTTGTTTAAGCTCCCCTAATCAGGATAAACAACATACTAAAAATTATGTAATGAGTATTTATAGACAAGTATTAATTTTTAATTTATTTTGTGTTTAATTCGTAGAACTCCGTTTAATAAATAAAAAAAAAACATGTATGAAATATTTTTTTAACCGTAATCAAAGCAGATAATTACACAACACCTACCCTAAAGTTTAACACCAACCCTAGGAACACGGTAAGCAGTACAACATATTATTAACAGTATAAATATAGTATTATTTGTATGTGAGAGGTTTTTGCTTTTCAAAAAAGACTGAGGATCTGAAAAAAAAAATTGCCGAAGTAAATGGCGGTTTTAAATCCATTTGTTCCATCAACGTGTGGTCCATTTCGAAACAGCATTGACCAATCTTGAGTATTCAAAATCGTTGAATATGGGTATCGATTTAACGTGCGGTTATTTATTTTGGACGATGGGTATAAAACAATGAGGGAAGATTTATCACACTATTTCTTCCCATTAGAGGCATGAAAATAAATGTAATGGGCCACGTAGGCTCAAGAATGAAACAATGGGTCCTTCGTGGTTGAGCGGTTACTATCCTTGGCTACGAATTCAAATCCAGGCATGCACAAATAAATTTTATTTGATTAATTTGTCTTATTTCACAATTAGTAATATCGATACCTTAGTTCAATAGGGAACTAACTCATAATACCTAATTTTGAGATTTTTTTTTATAAAAACATCGCTACGATGTAAAGTTATTTTGTCCTCCTATAACATAACAATATATGCAACATGTAAGTAATTTATCAACTTATTATATCATAGGTGTAAATGGTTACATTTATTAAGTTCCAAACGGAAACATTTGACATTTTTTCTCCATTGACCCAAGAATGTGCTGATTTCATTATAATTCCATAAAGAATTATCTGACAACATTATTAGGACGAATTAGACTTATTTTTTATTGAAATGTGAGAAGGGAGAGTTTATTTACCATTTTTCTTCATTAACTCAAAACCCGGAAATTTCGAGTTATTTCCCTATTGCACTGAGGTGTCGATACATAGTATATTTGCTTCACGTTCCAGAGTGGTATATGTTTTCAGTATCGTCGTGGTGAAAGATCACTATTCAGAATCGAAATGTTATTGGAAATGGCTTTAACCATGTTTGGTGACCAGATCTGAATAGCCAGGTAATTTCCCAACTTCCTCTTCGCCATCTCCTTCTACTCCCCACTACATTCAGCCTCACAACATTCCCCAATTGGGTATTCCATAGTCTCACTGACCCCAGACAGTTTGGAATGTTGTGCGATATTCACATACTTTATTTGATTAATTTTTGTTATTTCACAATTTATTGATTAACAATAATAAATAGCATATTTGTAGCACGTTCTAGAGTGATAGATGCTTTCAGTATAGCCCTGGTGAAACATCACCATTCACAATTGACACATTACTTGAACTTGACTAGATATCTCTTCAGAAAAAAGGTAAAGCAATAAGATGGAATATAAAAAAGACACAGCCTATCGTGGGAATAAGCTGAAAGGAAGTATGCTAGCCATATGGTACAATTTATGAATGACTAGTGGAACTCAATGATCATTCAATGGGTTCCTTGGTTTGGATAGAGAAGCGGAATGTATCACATCTACGAAATATTCTTAGAGTATGTTAAATAAACTAGGTTAACAGATACCCTGTAACGGTAGATCAAATCTGTATTATTCTGGGGCTATTTGAATGTATAAAAACCTAGAATATTGTTAACCCTGAGTTCAAACAAATATTCCAAAGGACATTTAAGTCTATTAGAAAAATTATAAAATATTAGCTTTCATAAGACTACAAAGAAACACGACATCTTTGGGGTGTTGTTGAATATTACGACTAACATATGTATCAGGACCTAAGATCATAGATCAAGAGTGTAAACATTTAAAACTTCAAACCCCTTCGAGCGCCGTACCACGTGATCTAAATGACGTATGTAAAAATACACAAAAGTATATTTGAATGGTTTTAGAATAATCTATACTACTTCGAATTACGAATCAAATTGCCAAAATTTGCTCCTGACTTTCTGTAAGAACTGTCTGCAACAACTGCGTCTTATAAAGAGGGTTAAACCTTTTTGAACCCCATTGCTGCTCTGGCAAACAGATTTTTTTCTGTTATTTTCCAAGCTGGGTTAAGAGAGGTGATAAAACTCAGTTATGTGATATGCTTTTCGTGGCCAGGAGATTTTTTTATCGTCAGCCTCTCACACATATTAAAGATTTGGGTCGGGTCTGGTCCAACAATGCAACAGTTCTTTTAAAATGTATTACACCGTAAAATAGGTGATTGGCATAGAGATAGTTATCTGCATCAAGGTTTCAAAAGATCATGTCGGCCAGCTCAGTGTTCTTTTTACACCTTCAGATAAGATAAGTAATGTCCTACAAAGTGCCTTATTTCGTTGTTCTGTCTATAAATACTAGAAATGAGGAGAGCTGCTAAGACACGACTCGGCAATAGTGGCTATATATTAAAAAAAGAGTAGTAAAATGGAAAGATACAAAAATTATTTCTTATCGATGTACCGATGTTAATGCAACAAAAAAGACAATATTACACAAATTTCATATTTAAAAAAAACACGGTACTTCAAAATTAATCTAAAAAACATCTATAATATTCAAGATACGTAACCTTATCTTATAATACATTGCCGTAATTTTTTATTATCGCCTTTGTTTATGTACTACCTTGTAAACTATGTAACTGTAAAATGGGAGCCTCAGCATGAGTAAAGCATCCATTGCAAATAAAGTAAAAAACAAATAAATTATCGTAACAAATAAAAAATTAAAATGCATATATTTTGTATACCAACCCCAATGAGGAACTCCAGTGAAAAATATAATGAGTCTAGTTTTTGGACTGATAATTCGTGGTGGAATTCCATTGTATTACAATTGAAATTAAAACACTTTTGTACTTTGTTCCACTTATTTATTTTCACCAGTCTGAAAATGTCCGTAGTAGGATGAAACCGGTCCTGGTGAAAATAAATAAGTGGAACAATGTACAAAAGTGTTTTAATTTCAATTCTCAAAATATAATGGCTTTAAAAATATGTATTCATATAGATCAGCAAACGCCGATTCTGAATAAGAGTATATAAGTTTTATTATATACTCGTATTACGTAAAATTTTAAATCGTTATAAAAGTAAATAAAAAACCATCTCATCCAAACACCTCATTATGTAACATTGCATTGGTTTGTTTTTGTATAAGTATGGACTTTTTTATTTTTCGTTTTTGTTTTGTATTTTAAATTTTGTTAATATTGTTAAATTTTAAACTTAATTTGGATGATTTTAAGCTCTATAATAGTTGTTCAATATAAACAACTATTATTCATGACAGAAATTAGAGTATTCATGAGCAATCCCATTATTTATGTATATAAAAGTAATCCTCAATACTATTATTATTCTTTTAGTTAAAGTTTCTAAAAAGATACATAATTTTATTACATATGTTTAGTTATTGTTTACTATGAATAGAATATACAATTACGTACGGTAAAGCTCATCCTTGTTTTGATATTTGACATTCTAACCTCAACAGAGATCAAAACCGACCGGCCATAGATTTGGAGCGTTTTGGCGGGCTTTGAAAAATTTTAACTTTGAAAATTATTTCAACTGTGAAAACTAACTTCAGAAAAAAAATTAAATACACTGCTAGTAAAAATTAATATTGAAAAAAAAAATGGACTGGAGTTCCTTATTACTGACATTACTTTTACAAGTTTAAAAAAAGCAGTTTCATTAAGACTTGCCATAATTATGTTAAAATATTAACCTTTCACAACTTTACTTATAAAACTCCACTTCAACAACAAGCACAAAGGTATGATAATTTTTTTAATGTTAATTATTTAATGTACAAAAAAAGCTCATTGATGATTGAGGGAGCAGAATTAAAACAGCCTCATTAGTTAGTAATAAAACTAAAACTAGTCCTCTCAATCCGTCTTTTCAGTTTAATATAACATGAAAGTGTAGATTTGCGACGCCATAAAGCGCGCTTCTCACTCGCAGCCCGTCCCGAATAATTGAGCTTGAGGCGATGTCCCACAATAAAGGTTTAATTTTCATTTTGGACAATCCGAGTTGAAACGCTGGCATTTTTTCCGTCATTAATTACGGTTTGCGAAAAAAAAACATGGAAAAGAACGATCTTGGTTTTCTAGACGCGAAATGAAGTAGTGTACTCGGCGCGTGGCGGGAATTTATAACAGTGGATAGTATGAAACCGTAATATTCCTACAAAAGTAACTAATTTCTTTTTGCATGACGAATTTTTCCAGTGTGAAATAACACGTTGCGTTATTCTAACGTTTTCTTCAATATATAACCGAAATAATACTCTGTAGTACACAAAAAATCTTAAATTTCATATAGCATAGGGCCATTAGGCACCAAAAAAGTGGCGCTTTAGCAGTGGCGTGCATTACTCTATGACCAAAGGTAGGCTGTGTGTAGTATTCAGGTTACGTTATAAATCATGCATCATTGAATATGAACATTTGATTATCATCGTCCGCTGATTGTTATTTCCAACTGAATAAATTAACGTACTAATACGTTTGCTAGAAAAAAATACATTTTGATAAGAAATTTGTCGCCTTCTTAAATTTTTCTATAATTTCTTCAAATGGGCTTTTTTTTAACCCTTTGGGTATTCGAGTGGCGTAAATACCACCAAACATAGTGGCGTTTACGCCACCTACTGCAACGGACCCGAAAGTAATTCTATCTCATGCATTT
This sequence comes from Halesus radiatus, assembly GCA_022606495.2. NCBI lineage: Eukaryota > Metazoa > Arthropoda > Insecta > Trichoptera > Limnephilidae > Halesus > Halesus radiatus. Next base: position 189,309 of record JAHDVE020012086.1, read on the forward strand.
AAAAATTTACCACGAACTCTTCCGAATAATTAATACCCAAAAGCAGTCGATCGCAATCGGTTTGTTTTTACGTACGCGGTTTACCTATTGAATTGTGTGCTTCAATTTAATCACAATTTATAGTTTACTATGTTATTATTAAAAAACAATGTGTTTACTAATTATTTGTAATATTTTTTCTTCTTTGTGTAATTTATTCATGTGAAACTTTCATGATTAACGATAACGGTATTGTGCATTTCGAATGACGTTTTCAAATATGTATTTGTGTAATTAGTACATTCTATAGTGATTATTCACAAAAGCACATATTCCAATGTAATATTTAGTAAAAAAATGTAACAATTCCATACAAAATAAATGATTTGTAAACGTTTTCGTGTAGCACGTCATTTGTCAACGCTTAAATTGTATGGGAAATGTCAAACTTAGGTTAAGTTTATTTAAAAAAACGGAAATTATGTCGCTTGTTTGGTAAATTGTCCAATAAATGCAGAGTTTTGATTTAAATAAGACCATAATGAACGAATTTTGACCAGTTGTTAGTTTAATTGGTTTAAAAATATTGGAAATACCGCTTTCAAAAATTGTTCCTGCAGACATGAAAAAATGCTTGTGAAAAATGAAAAGTGAGGTTACATTTAACACTAAAATACGTTAGTGTATAATTTATTCAAATGCTTGGTAACTTTGTGGCATCATTATTAATTATATAAATTGAAAATACACTTTGTATATACCACTTTACTTAAAATATATAAATATTTCTACATGTTTCGATAGCAATGCTATCATCTTCAGGAATAAAATATTTATTTAATATAAATTTATTCCTGAAGATGATAGCATTGCTATCGAAACATGTAGAAATATTTATATATTTTAAGTAAAGTGGTATATACAAAGTGTATTTTCAATTTATATAATTACGTTAGTGTAATTACATACGTTTTTTTTTTGTTTCATACTAAGTGATGTATTTAGGATTTACGTGAAAAAAAACATAAGAGTAAGCGATTTAAAAAAATAACAAAATATTTATAATGGTATTTGTCAGTTTTGAATATTAACTTCTAAAAGGGTCATTCATTTGCTTTCTAAAACAGTATTTAATTTTGGGATACCTTTAAAAAGAGCGGTTTTATTTGAGGTTGAATGACATTGAAAATATCAATGTGCCAGGTCATTCACGTAACTGACATGTGAACAAATTTTTCCACTTCTATGGACTGCACGCCACCAGCTTTCAGGAACTAAGTAATCTAACTGATCTATTCTAATTCGCTACTTAGACAGCGACATACTTATCCATTTAGAATTTATAAAAATTTTAAACTCGAGATACTACACAAAATATTTTTATTAATATATTGGATATGCATTGTATAGTGACTAGTAATTGTTTTTATTATTATTTTTTTAATTTGAACGAAGAAAAATACACAGAGCGTAATTATAAAATAAACAAATATTTAAATAAAGTAAACACTTTTTTATAAACCACGAATTTATTGAAAATTTTACGCCAACCGGTTTCACTCAGATTGAGCTTCGTCAGGGCAAACATAATAACTAAAGAAAATAATACAGAGTTATCGCAAATATGGGGACAGAAATAGAAAGAGACAGGATAATACAAAAAAAAATTAAAAAATTAAAAGTATTATGTATAAGAGGGAGACAACAATAATATATAATGTGACAGCGAAATAGTAAATAAAACAGTTTAATGGTGAAATAATGAAGTAATTAAGACAATCATGTATTTTATAAAAGACAGAACCATTATTAAAGAAAAATTAAGTTTTATTTTTTTTTATGATGTCAACCCACAAAGAAATTGGTTCTTATGAAAATAAATAAATATCATAAATACTTTATTTTCATATCAGAATGCTGAATGTCTCTGAAATTTTATGTAAATTAGTAATCTTTGTTTCTCTATAAACCCTGCTGTTAAAAAATGTGACCTCCAGAACGCCGGCTTGTGTCTAGTCTTTTTAGTGGTCGAAAAAATCCCATGTAATTTGTGATATTATGATGAATAAAGAAAAAAAAAGAAAAAGCCTTTACTTGACGGGTGGAGCCTAATAGTTTATTTTTACTGCAAAATTTCCAGCTAACTTGGCATCACGCAGGTGAAGGTAGAGATATAAATTGCCAAACAACCCTTTTTATCTGAATACCGCGTAGTATCAATTTTCCGAGGTCAGTGGGATTATGGCATCCATCTCCAATAAATTTTGTAGGGATGATGAAAGTTTAGGGGAAATAAAACCGGGAACGGGAAAATTGGTAACCAGGCTATTTCAATCTGGTAACCAAACAAGGCTGAAGTCATTTCAAGGAACTTTTCGGTTCTGAATGGTATTCTGTGAACAATTTAACCTGTTTCAACATAATGCCTGTTTCATTTAGATACATTTACTAGTGTGGATCTCAACGTTATATATTTACTGTCTGACTCACTAACAATGCTGTCCTCATTCTACCGGTATGAAATGGAATACGCTACGAGGAACTAGCGTCATTGATCCCTTCGCCACCGTTGCACAGTCGGGAAACGCCAAATGCGCGCCCAGCATTTATACCCGGTTGACATTTTTCACATAATGGAGCGCTTCTACGACTCGTTCTTGTGTTCAACAGGTTGGCTGTGGAACGATCTATCGGCCTCCGTGTTTCCTCCCTCCTACAACGTGAGTCATTCAAGACTCATATTCACTCTATTCTGTCCCCCCTAAGACCCTCCACACAGCATCCCCAACGGTGACCTAGACCTTAAAGGAAATTATTTCCCTCAGGACCTCCTGTGTGGAGTAACTGTAAAAAAAGAAAATTAACATACATATTTGTTTCACACGATCGTAATTATATTTTTTTTTTGAAACGTCTCTGACTTCTTTATCCATCAACACGAGTCATAGAAGTTTCTTGATACTACTTCTTCCGTCCACTCACTCCGTGTATCTTGATAATTACAGCACCCTTTCTTCATCTCGATCATTATACCACACACCACCTTGCAAACTCTTTACATCTTGATTGGGGAATTTTATCCACCATATACTTTTGTTACGTAATTTTATTTATTTTAACCGGAAGCACAATAATAAAATTAAATAACAAAAGTACGTAGTTGATAAAACTCCTAAAGCAAAATGTCTAGAAATTGTTGCATAGTTAATGCCTATATTATAATATTTAGATCTTCACTAGGTTACACCACCGTTTACTTAGGTTCAGTATCGTTAAACGCGACTTACTTCCTCCGCAGTTGACGAATTGACGAGTGATAGCAGTGACAGCTACACACAAATTCAGCAAAAGTCCCCACAAAATGTCCCAACAATAGCGGAACGAGCAGTCTGATGCGAGGACATTATAATGTAACGATGATTGCGCGATCATTACTAGGGGGCCTTCATTTGCGTAATTCTTTATTTTCCACGGGAATGTCACGTTTGATAAAGGATATGAATCATTCATGAGTTTAAAATAGCATTTTCACGTTGTGGATGGTGAACGTTTTGGATTTCTTAAAACCTTCGGATTTTATTTTGATGACAGGCATTTCATCCCCGGGAAAGATTTTTATTAGGTATATTTCAGAGTTCAGAGATCATAGTAATTTAACAGTAAAATAGATGTCGATATGTCAGATAACTAGTTTTATTTTAGAGATATATTTTTATTCGTATATTTTTACATTGCCATTGCATGTTTAATGAAGTGTCGAGTAAAGGATTTCCTAAAAAAATATTATCGCTCTTATAAATACGCATTCGGCAAAAATAATTATTTTAAAAATATTCCAATTTTCGAAACGCAGTCAAAATAAAAAACTATTTTTTTTTAAATTTATTTTAGACAAAAAAAAGGAAATTGTAATCTCTGCTAATTCAAAGAATACTAATTGACGTATTGTACGACTGTTTGAAAAAAAAAATTAAAAAAAAAAGTTTTTAAATACTTTTTAGAAATAAATAAATAAAGTACCAAAAATAAAAATAAACGATCAAACATGTATGTAAATTCTGAACAGGTAGTTAGGAAAATGTCTAAAGTTTTCACCAAAAAAAGTCCTTAACCTGTAAGTTTGTAAATTCTATGATAATTTGATATACGAGTATATTCTGAAACTATCGGTAAAACGTTCAAAAAGGTATTTTAGTATGTCCTTAATATTATTTAAAGAATTTTGTTCATTGGTTATACTACAATATATAGATAAATTATAACTACCATTTATTTAATTATTATATTATATATGACTCCACATCGGACGCCCATAGAAAAATAATTTCCCTCAGGGCCTGTGTTTTCTTTGGGGATGATAAATCTTTGTCATAAATTTCAACTGTGTACAAATGTTGGTCGCAAGTTAAGTATGTTTCCCGACTGTGCACCGGTACCAAAGGGATCAGTAACGCTAGTTCCTCGGAGCATCTTTCATTAAAATACCGGCAAAATTAGGATAGCATTCCCACCTGACGTCTGTGTTCTAAAGATTGCAATCCGTTTGTTAAGATAGGGAAATCTTCACATATTTATGAATGTAAAAAATCTGACGTATTTTAATCATCGATTACATTATTATATTATTTCTTGATAGCCTGCCTGCCATATAATACGAAGCAAGATACGATATACGGCCTATTGGTCATCACGATCATGTGGATACTGTTCATGTTCCTCGGATTTAGTTTTTACAGTACGTTTGTAATTTCATTGCTTCTATTACATTTTTGGCCAATTATGTTACCCATTTCATCAATTAGTAAAATTACTTTATACAATAGGTAACACTGTTTTCTGGTTTTTTTAATGATAGAAATATGTATATTTGATATCGAAAACTCAATGGAAACACTATTGACAAATTATCTCCGGATGGCCAGTTTCTGCACACAGTCAAGCGAGTTTGTTTTCGTATTTTGGGTCTCCAGACCAGAGGTGACTGCCAAATTTAACAATGGAACGCATTTGCGATGTGTACATATTCAGTGTACTGCAGAGCAGTTGTATACTATTAATGTATCTGCGGGCTCCGTACAGTGCACCCAACTACTGAGAAGCTTGAATTTTTCGTGTTTAAAAATAATTATATTTATAATTCCCCGCCAACATATCATAACGTTTACTATAGATTTTTGGTAAAATTGTCATCATTCCATATCTCTGTGTTCATCCCTTGTTATTAATACTATGCGATTCTGTGCTTTGTACAAGATAAGAAAAATTAAGTACTTAACAACTGATATTTATTTAAATCGGATGAAAAAACTGTCAATTGCAGTTAGCCAAAAATATCATCTATGGGAGACCTCTGTTGTGATATTGAAATTATGTCAACTGTCATCTTTTGTCAGTCTTGCTACTTGTTCAGTATTTTATAGGTACAGATAATATGGACTATCCCTGACATTAAAATTAAGTAAAGCTCTATGAATATCCTGCCCTCATTTACAGTCACCTACATTTACACATTATTTCATGAACCGCTGTGGTTGGGAGTTAATATTGTTGCATGTCCCTAATCTTCTCACCCTGTCCCGTTTGTGCTTACCTTCCACAATCCGCCGCAGCCAGTTTAAATTGATGCCCGCCTGATCAACAACGCTTTACAATATTCCGCGTTCTCAGACCGCTAAATTACGCAAATTCGCCATCGCAACTCGCTACAAAAAACATCCGCTTGTAATTGACTGATAGAGAATATAACCGGGCTTCAAATACTCGAGTCCTTTCCCATTACCGTGAAATGTATTCTCTCCTTGGTGCAGTGGTAACTCACATATTATTCAACGGTACTTCGAAAATTACACAAATTACACACAACAAAATAATCTTTCATTACCATATTTAATCCATTATTCGAAACTCTATTACACGAAGCACCCTGAATTTAATTATTTCTGATAATCGATGTTTTACTGTTCCAGAAATTACTTTATACAGCCCATTGAACTGTTGGAAAATACTAAGCTTTTTGTTTCGCTTTCAGAAGCTTTCGGTTAATTGCCTCAGGGTATGGAAATGTACTCGCTGAATGTAATAATGGCGGCCGCCTGCTTAATGCACATGGCGTGGCCTTATAAATAATAATAACGGAACATCTGCGCTGGTCACTGCAATGGAGTGCCGGAGTTGCCAGAGGGTGGGACGCTCTAAATTATGATTATCATAGACAGTAATTCTTACTAGTACCTACTTATATTCCTACACAGAGGTTCTCCCTATTTGAATACCCTTGTTATTTAATGAAAAGTGTCTCTTCGCCACAATGTGAAATGCTTTTGAATTCTATTATCATTTCCCTGTCTGTCTAATCCTGTAAATACTTTGAGGTGAACAAAATAAATTATTTACATATTCAGTGTTAAATTAAATCATTTCTGACATTTTTTCATAAATAACTACTGGAGTATTGGATGTACGAGTATTATTTTTAATAGAGTCGTACCGTTCATTATGAACTGTCAACGGTTCTGACAGCAGTTTATTCCACAAAATCATATTGTGTTTTTTAACTGAAAATATACATGGTTAGGTCGCAATTTATTCTGGTTATTTAATTGAAAGAACAATTTTTGCAAATGCGACTATCCGTATTTTGAATGCTAATATTGACAGCATTTTCTGATTAAGAATATTGTTGATTTAAAAAGGCATTATGTATCTGTGATCTTTACAACAAATGTTGAACTATTTATGCACAACCGTCATATTTTACAATCCTGTCGTCACCCAACATCGCCTGCATGTGAAAATAGATGTACCAGTATAAATGTTTATATATATATATATAATTACTTGATATAATACAATATTTGTTCATAAAATTTAATACGAACAAAGGCATAATATTCCATACTTTTATCAGAATCTCAAAATTCTTTCAGTAAGAGCAATTCTGTGCAAATAAATTATATTTCAGCACATCAATAACCCTATGTATTGTAAAAATAGACTAGGGCACACTTACAATACTCATCTCAATGTTAATGAAGGATTAATGGTTCCTAATCAAACAAAAGAATATGGACAAAAAACTTTAGATCACATGGATTCCTAGCTGTTTAAATATGTTACCCGCGGAAATAATAAAAACATATATTAAAACTAATTAGTTAAAAACATTGAAAATTTCTATTTGATAAGTAGGAAATATTATTTTATGTACGATTTATTGTTGTCGTTTATGTTTTTTTTATTTTTTATTTAGATGTATTGTAACTTAACCTTAACAATAAATTTAGAATAAAGTTTTGAATAACAAGCACCCGTTAGACAAACTATATATAATTTTTTTTTATATATTTTAAAAAAAAATTAATGTAAATCATTTTCAAACTGCCAAAGTTTGAAAATGGCCTTGAATGCCGAAGCAGCTGTCACAATAATAAAGACTGAAAGTGCTTGCAGAACGTGATACTAACATTATTATATTTTATTTTCATTAAATTAAAAAAAAAAGTTGAATGCAGTTCTACAAATTAAACACAAAAACAATAATACAAAAAAGTAGATTATCGGTACTTTTTGCATTACACATATTTATTTATTTTGTAAAATGATATAAATATATACGTATATAGTCTAATTAATACCTACGTAGATTATTAAGCTATTAAGACTGAATGTCGTTTTATTTAGATGATGAAATCTGATCAATGCACATCCATATGTTAGAAATAGATGGGAAAAAATATTTTAAAATACCCATGAAATTTACTACGATTTTTTGTCAATTACTTAACTGTAGGGACTTTCCAAAGGCGGCGATTCATTCCCAGGTGCGTTTTACGTTTTATTGTCCGCTTGCGTGGCTAAACGGGACTTGTGGTGACACTTATTGTCGGTATATACTTATGTGTATCAATAAAAACATGACATTTGTGGAAAGGAAGGTTAAACTTTCATCCCTGTGAAAACACCTTCGAGACACAACTTTTGGAACAAGCGACTATTTTAAGCGAAAGTTTCATTATATTAATAAAAAGGAATTTGTTTCCATCACTATTTTTAACTTCTTAACTTATATTAACGTCTTTCGAAAACGAAGCCTGCTTACGAAACATGTTGAAATTTATATTTTAAAAACAGTGGTAAACAAAGTACTTTTTTTTTTTTATTTAATGATGCCACAAAAAAACTACACATCTTTCGCAAAAAGTTTTATCGTTGAACAAATTATTTGTTTGGTTTATTTTGATTGCGCTAAACCAAATTGAATTTTTTTTTATTTTATAATCGATTTTAAAGCATTTTGGCTCAGCATAATCAAAATAAATCAAACAAATTACCTGTTGAACAATTAAGGTCTATTCGCAGCTACCGGCACGGTGCAGGACAGACACGTTCAATGGCAGGCACGGAACAGAAGGTTTTCGGTGGCTGCTATTTCACGTGTCTGCATTGCATGGTGCTGGTAGATATGAATCGAACTCAAAACTTTTGATTCCTTCGAACACAGTTTTTTTTCCGTAATGATGAGGAAATCAAAAAAGATGGGTATTTCGAAAAAATTACAAATCAATATAACACTAAACAAAAACTAAAGCAAAATCAATATCTAAATAATTTTTATTGAAGTTAACTACCCTTCTCTTACATAAACTACTTGACTTTTGTCACGGCAACAGTTTCGCCACTGTTTTAAAAGCAAACACAACCAAAAGTTTTTAACGTAAATCGTGTACTCAAAAGATTTCTAAAATGAGTAGAATTAATTTACCATTCCGTGACTTTTGTATTCTCTCTACAGAAAAACTTTGTACCTTTTCTTAGTGAAAAACGGAAATACAAATACATGTTCAAAAATTGGAATGAAGTAGTGATACTTTATTCTCTGGATTGGTTTTTCTAACACATGTGTGAAAGCTTTCCTTTCAGTTTCATTTCGGATACTGCAAGAAATGCTTGAACTCCAGCTGGAGTCCTTTGATCGTATCGCGTTCCATTAAATATAATTGGTCCATTCGGACAATATTTTACCTCAACGGTTCCCCACTAGATTGCTTCTGAATTGAGTTTCGCGGAATAAATAAAGGGATATGACCCAGGAGTAAGTGTTTGGGGGCGTGAAGGCCTATTTTTTGGAACTTTCGGCGCCGTTGACCATCAGATGAATGAGCTGATTGTTTGACTTTATTAGCGTCGAAACCTCAAACCGAGGTAACGAATTGAATTTTATTCATACCTTCAAGTAAGAACTGAAAGTAGAGAAAATGTTTTTTTTATTGATTTAATAAAATGGGTTGGATTCATATGTATCTTTTTTTTTAATAGAAGTATTTATTGGCCCATATAGCTTACTACGCATCTTTTTTTAAATTATAGGTGCAATTTTTCGCTAACGTCTGATACCCTTTAAGAGAAATCTTCTGAAGACTGACAGTGATTCTAATTTTTGTGGAAAATATTTCACTTTTAGAGTGTAAACTTATTTTGGACAAAACCATGCTTTCTTCCAAAATGTTAGTAATATAATGTTATGACGGTTTTGATTTTATTTTTTTTAATACCTATGACAAATTTACCGATTGACAAAAAGGAAAAATTTTCCAATTTCGTAGCAAGTACCTAAAGATGAAAGGTTAATTTATATCTGACACTGAAAGGTCAAAAGCTTTCTTTTAAAACGGCGTAAGAAAATTTCGACGAATTTCCACCTGCAAAAAAATCTTTTAATATTATTTCTCGTCCCAGACAGATTCGATTAACAAAAAAGATCCCAAGGTTCGATGTAATACAATCTCTTTACAGATCCAGTCTCTTCCAGAGCCTTCCATTACAGCCATACAACATCCCAACAAAAAAAACCTGAGAGTTATTTCGCCTGAATCCTATCTGAAATTAGAGACGTGATGAGTTCCTCAAATAAATTGCTTTCTCATATACAACGCCGCGCCAGGCATGTGCCCCTCTACAGATGATTTATCCCTCACTGTGAGTGTGGAGTCTGTCTGGAATATGAACTGGCGGTAGGTACTGCCAATATGCCATGAAAATTGTTTTATCTGATAAACTTTATTTTGAATTGAATCTTCATGCTTTTGTTAACAAACATTTCGAATTTTTGTCGTTTTATTCGGGTTTTTGGTAATTATTTGACATTGCAATATCCACTGACAAAGAGTTTATTTTTAGATTCAGGAGTAAGTTTTCAATTTATGGAATAATGCAAGCAAAATATGGATAGTTCCTTTAAGGACGAGCGCTGATTTTGTTAAGGATCTAAACGTTTTCAACTTGAAACAATTATACTAAAAAAATATCCCTTTTCACCAATTTCCACGTGTTTGAAGATGATAAAATTACTAGAACCCTAAGGTAAATACACAAAAAATCCTTTAATATCCCAGTTTAATAAAAGTATAACGCCATTAAATAATTCAATTCTCTACGCAGCACCATTGGAAACGAAAAAAATCAAATGCTTTTTTTAAAGGCAAAATCATTACTCATTTTAAATGTCAAGTTTAATTATATTTATGTCTTTCTTATCACGTAGGTCCTATATTTTAAAATTGTCTTGTACTAGGTAGCTGTAAAACCTCTATTGTAAATTGTCATCCCAGCACTGGCGTATGCCTAGTGGGATGGGTAATATACCTCACAAACAAACAAATAAAATTATTTACAATTACTTTGTTTATAACACTGTTTTTTAATATGTAAATATCAACATGTTTCGAAAGCGAAGCTTACCTCATCAAGATACACAGTATACTAAAAAATAATGACAAGTATAGTCAAACGATAAAAATTAAAAAATAATAATGTTAGAATAGACAAATTAGAAACATAAACCAAAATTAATGAGTGATGAAAGTAGGTAACTAAGTAATAACAAATGTTAAAATTTTTTGAAAAACATGAAATTATTATAAAATGTTAAATAATAAATTAATAAGAGAAATTAAAAATATGTTTTTATTATAATATTAAAAAAATAACAAGACAAAAAAAATGTGATTATTAAAATTTATATTAATAAAATTCTAAAATAAATTTAAGAGAAAGTAATTTAAAAAAAAAACACATTTCCAAATTTCAAATTTATCTAAATGTAAACCATTTTTTTTAATATGCTGCTTATTTTATCTATCAGCATATTCATCAATTTCCAATGAAGTAATAATGATGAAGCAAAAGTGGAAAACACGTAATACTTTAGATAATTTTAAATTCATTAATTAGACCCTAATTCAATATTTTGATTCCGTCTAATTAAATGTTATTTTAAGATCCCGACGAAGGGTATGTCGGAAGTATAATATTAATCATAATTTTAAGTGAGGTAGCCATGGATTTCAGGATTCAAGTACTACTGAAAGTTATAAGTAGGTACTCATTTGTCTTACGGAAGGTTTTTTTTCTCATAAAGATAAATAATTTAATAAAACACACCCAAGACAGAGTACATCTATAACGATTCAACGCTTATATTGATCTGTTAATATTGATATAAACTGTTAATTATTGATCTGAAGCATATATATATATGTACACACATATATATATATATATATATATATAAACAATGGCAATATCTTATGTTATATATATTATGATTGTACCTGTTACCCCAAGGATTGAAACTTGGAGTAAATACTTACAACTCCAAAGATTACACCGTTTATGAAGTATTTAGAAGAAATTAATTAAAAAATATACTTTGTAATCACCACTTTATTATTTTTATATGTTTCTGATGAAGAAACATGTAGAGATATCTTTGTATATTAATAAAGTTGTGTATATATTTTTTTAATTCATTAATTAATAATGACGCCACAAAGTGAATACCATTCGTTTGAAAATATAATAACTATATACAACTCCAAAGAGGAAATATGCACAACTCCAACTATTGCACTTTGTGGGAAATATACACAACTCCAACTATTGCACTTTGTGGGAAATATGCACAACTCCAACTATTGCACTCTATGGGAAATATGCACAACTCCAACTATTGCACTTTGTGGGAAATATACACAATTCCAACTATTGCACTTTGTGGGAAATATACAAAACTCCAACTATTGCACTTTATGGGAAATATGCACAACTCTAACTATTGCACTTTGTGGGAAATAAACACAACTCCAACTATTTCACTTTGTGGGAAATATATATAACTCCAACTATTGCACTTTGTGAAAATATGCACAACTCCAACTATTGCACTCTGTGGGAAATATGCACAACTCCAACTATTGCACTTTGTGGGAAATATACACAATTCCAACTATTGCACTTTGTGGGAAATATACAAAACTCCAACTATTGCACTTTATGGGAAATATGCACAACTCTAACTATTGCACTTTGTGGGAAATAAACACAACTCCAACTATTTCACTTTGTGGGAAATATATATAACTCCAACTATTGCACTTTGTGAAAATATGCATAACTCCAACTATTGCAATTTGTAGGAAATATAGGCAATTCCAAGGACTGCACCTTAAAGTAAATAAACACAATTCTAAGAATTGCACCTTGGAATAAATATACGCAACTCCAAGGATTGTGCCTTGGAGGAAATATATACTTACAACTCCAAATATTGCACCTTGAAGCAAATATACACATCTCCAAAGATTGCACCTTAAAGTAAATATACGCAACTCCAAGGATTGCACCTCGGAGGAAATATATACAACTCAAAGTCACAAAATCTTTTTTCTATTCCATTGTGTTAATTTTTGTAATATTGTTTCAATAATCATTATTAATATTTTATAATAAATCTGTCATTAAATATCAGTACTTCTAATTCCTTGACACATGAGTGATCATTTTGCAGTTTTTGGTATGTGAAAATCTGTGTAAATCATTCCGCAGCCAAAAATTATATCATGAAAAAAAAAGTAATAATTTTCAAATGGTGTTTACCTGTTTAGGCAGGTGACATCTGCATTAAGGAAAATAAAATCTGGAGCGGACGCATTAAACGAATTGAAAATAATTTTATTAAAATTTAACAGAGCGCTTATTCAACACAATGCAGAAATTTAAAAGGACTAGGTTCAAAATAAATTACATGTTTTTTGTTATCCGAAAATTATTTCCAGACAGGAGTATTTTCGTGGTTACTTAAATAATGTGAAGGTTTTATATTTAAACGCTTTATATCCGCAAAAATGTGTATTTACATATTGTTTACGTCCTAAAAGTATTATTTCTCTTATATTTTATGTCGATGCTAGAGTGCAACATTCGAATACTTCAACAATTCTTACTCAAGCGTAAAAAAGTCGTAGGCCGCTGATTTCAAGCCGCTCGATTTTCAAATTTCCATTTCATGAGACTTCATCCATCTTTAGACACATACCTCTCTCAAGTATTACCAGGTTTTCCGAACCTTGGTGGATCTGACCCGTAGGCGAGGTATGTGATTTTCTGTATAGTTAAGATTATTTGTTCTAGGTATACTAGTTTTTCTACGTAATGTTCATAGATTGTATAGGTACACCAAGGTGACAAAGGTGTTTATTTATACAGAAGATTTATGGTAATAAAATGTATACATCCGAGATTATTAATACCGCGATTACTATAAATAATGCCCGTATTGTGTGTGTATCAATATTTGCGGAGGGAAATTTCGGTTAAACCGCCATAATTCAAACTGTTATTTATTCTCCATAAATTCCATTCACAGCATCAATTTCTCTTTGCCCATTCTTGTCGCCTGCGTGTCTGAGTTTGCCACAGAATAATGGAACCCAAAAAATGGAAATACGCAATTACATGTTTTATTTGAAACTGGAAAATGAAACAAGGGTTTGTAAAGCATGTAACTGATATATACGGCATTACGATTCCTTTAGATATTCATAACACGAAGAGGGCGATTTAATATCCACCCATAAAAGCAAAATAAATATGTATATATGGCTGTTGTTATAATAATGATATTGGGGTAGTACAAAAACTACTTATAAAAAATAAAATAACTTTGTTTTAATTCCACTTTATTATTTTTTCATCCAACCGGTTTCGATTCACCCTGAACCTTCCTCAGGGGTGAATAAAAATATATTAAACATAATACAGAAATACATGCTATTTAATAGAAAATTAAAAGAGACAGACAGCATATCAACATAGGTGGGGGGCAAGGAAGGAAGAGCTTCAGAGGGAGGGGTGAAGGTGGGCGGAGGTAATGGAAATATTTAAAAAATGGGTGTGTTAGACAAATCTAGTTGTTTATTAAGTAGATTGGTTTTATTGATTTTTAATGACTTTTTTATTTCAAGTAGTTATTGTGACAAGTGGATTATTGGAGGAAAGACACAGTTTAAGGGAAAAGGGGTAGTGAAAATTAGCAGATAATAATAAGTTAAAATACAAAGTTTTCGCATGAAAAGAAATGAGTTTGCACGCACAGGACACACTATTAGAAAACACTTCACATTGCATGATATTGCAGTTACTATTAAAATCCTATTTGTCGTTGATATTATATTTATCAGAAGGTTATTGGCAAAAAAAGAGTAGGTAGTATTTGATTCATAATTTTAGGTAATTAATTTTAATTAATTTGTATTAGTATTTGAAACATAATTTTGTTTGAGATTTTCAATAGTAATAATTTCCAGTTACAAATATTTATAAATTAATTAACAATTACTTTGTATTCACCATTTTATTAATATATACAAATCAACATCTTTCAAAGCGACGATTTCGTCATCAGAAATGTATAGAACACTAAAAAATAATAATAAAAAATAAATAAAGTATAGACAAATGATAAACATAGAACACAATTAACATCATATTTACAGAATCGTGTAAAAGCCGTGAAGGTGGGGCAACACCAATCATGCTATGCAACTCTTTCATCTGGAGTACCCCAGGGGTCCGTCCTGGGCCCACTACTTTTTATCCTCTTCACAAATGATGTCGATAAAATAATCGAATCGTTTGGTCTTAAATCCCACTGCTATGATGATGAGCAGAAAATTTATTTTTATTGCTTGCCCGAAGAAATAAACATTCTAAAAACTCGGGTAGCGGAGTGTCTAGAAGCTATTACTCGTTGGATGACCTCGAATAGATTGAAGCTGAATCCGTCAAAGACTGAGTTTCTCTGGACAGCCAAAAGCAGACGCCGGCATAACATTGACATGTCCCCAATAAATATTTCTGGAACTGACAAAGATTGACAATTACAAATATTTATAGTTATTTACAATGTCGCGGACTATGATAAGTTTTCACATCGAAAATGTTTTAGAATTGTTTTTGATGGTTAGATAAATGTGATGCGAAACTTTTAACAGAAAATAATTTCTTGTATTTTTTCGGCATTCACTATATAGCAATTTCTAGACATTTGGAATTTTTTTGTTGATTTCTAAAGTTAGAACTTTAGAAATCAACAAAAAAAAATTAAATCTAAAATTAATTTAGTAAACAAGATAATAGCTCCCTGTAAATCACCTTTACTAACCATGTTTCCTATTAACTTTGACTCCTCCCACCAAACCACCCACCCTCCAAATCACCACTCCCTCTACCCTCACCTAATTTCTGTACTTGTCTAATTTAAGTTAGTTTTAAGAACGCTCGTCATTGCACGGTTGTGTCGAAACCGGTAGCAAATTTATTAATCCAAAAATAGCAAAAGTACATGGTAAATTAAAACTTCCAAACAAAATGTCTAGAAAATAATTTTCCTACAGGAGAAAACAAGAATATTAAAAAATATATATATTTTTACTGATACGTCAGTGAAATTGTTTTATATATGGCAGCTTATTTATTAAATGTAATTGACAACTGATTGTTTGTTTTCAGTTAGCGACATTCCTGTTTTGAATTTCATCATTGTTTTGTATTTTTTCTAATTGCGCTCGATATTCTAATAGACGATTTCAAGAAATCGATAATGAAGTTGAACAGGTTTCAATATCAGTTATAATTTATATTATATGATCTGACGTTAGGATAAATGTTTTTTTTTATTTTTTATAATATTCATTTCGACCTTTTCTAGAGTTCTATAAAGTCTTTGATTATGTTTCTATACATTTTAGCAAAAAACTACATATTTAATATGAGGCTGCTATTTGCAAGTATACTTTACTATAAAGCATAAGAACTTTTAAACGTTTTGCATATTTTTACTAATGGTCTACCGCAAGGCAGAAGGGAGCAAGTTTCATTTTTCGAGTAGATCTCTAGATTCAGAGAGATTGTTTTCAAAAACAGATTTTTTAAATTTCTAAATCGTGTCTAAATATTAAGTCCTCTGTATGCAAAACCGTATCTAAATTACGCTAATAAACAATAAGTGACCTTTCAGGTAAGTATTGTATAATACGAGTATATACACAAAATTAATAACATGTATATTTTAACGCGACATCACGTTCATTAGTCATATACATTGTACTTTTAGTTTGGTATTATAGATCGATGAACTTATGAATGCATTTTTTAGCTATAAGTTGTAATAATAGATTGTCTGTAGTTAGTGATAAGATAGAGCATTGGAAAAAAAAGTATTTTTACAGCGTCCTTGGGGTGATTTTTTCAGAAAAACGACGCTATAGAAATCATCCATATATTTTTTTATTATTAAATCTCACATCGTAAAGACACAAAATAATTAAAATTTCAAGTCTTTAACCTACGTAACCAAACCTTCTTTAAAATTGTGCATATTTCTGTCACCATCTTGACATGTTTCATTAGTTCTAACCACACGACGAACAATAATTTTAAATTCTACCACAAGTTTCATAAAAATCCAATGATCGGTGGTCCTTTTATATATATAGATACTACGCACCTTTCTACAGCAGACCAGCGACAAGTATTTGCGCTCTCCTCGTGGGCTAACTTTAACTTTATACGTGCAACACCTCCGAAAATCCTTTGTGGCATGTTTAAAACGTTCCTCCCTTTGTGCTGGCATATGAAATATATCCCTCCAACGCTATCGAATTTCCGAAAAACAACGAGAAAATGGGTATTTAGGTTATCCTTATAAAAAGGTTTCCTCAAAACCTAATCAATTTGATAAAGAAACCAGGTTAACTTTTTTCAAAGGGAACGGAAATTATTTATATTGTCAATTTACCGTAAAAGGCGGAAATTTAAGTGGAACATCACACATCTGTTTAAATTGCAGGTTCCTCGCATTTTATTAAATAGATGGAAGTATAGTACTACCATTATCAGGTAATTTGTGAAGCCTACTAAACAGGTGCATTAAAAATATTAAGATTTTTAATTCATTCAGAAAAGCCTAATAATGGAGGTGAACCTTCCTGCAATATATTTATGGAAATAAACATTCCATGTCCGGTTTCCTCACTGCTGATAAACATTTCAATTAGAAACATCTGTTAAATGATTATGGTAAATACTCTCAGTATTGCCTTGATGAAAGACCGTTCGTTGCTTGAAATGGCTTAAGCCGTAGACTAGAACTGAATAGCTAAGTACTTCCCCATCTGCTTCCTATTCTACTTCTTCAGCCTTACAACATTTCCCAATTGGAGATGCCATAGTGCTTCGAATAGTTGGCTAAAAAAAATTTCAAGCTTGGGTGCTGTACACTCACTGTACGACTGTACAATGCACGCATTAAGAATTATATGATTTTTAAATAGGACGAAAATTAATAGTTTACGTTTATTACCAACGAGGAAAAAACATCGGCCACACGTAAAACGCATGATTCGTCCATTACTGTCGATAGACCGCAGGCTAGTAGACTGACTACTACGCATCATGGCACGGCGAGCGAAACCCCATACCCCTCTCGCTCACTACCACACTACTAAGCAAGTTAGCAATGCACGCAGAAATACGTACATATTGATTTTTTTCTCCTTTCTCGACAAAAGATTTTTTTTATTATTGTAATAACATAGTTAACATTTTATGTTTTATATTTTAATGCTACTCTTCCATTTAAAGCATTTTCTTGTAGATAGAAGTGGAGAATACATTATTGCAGTAATTTTCTAATAAATAAATAATATTTTTGGTACAAGTATAGCATTCATCATTAATATTGTGTAAACAAAAATAATGTAATTAAATACTTATGCAATATTGTAATTATTTCATCCATTACACTGTAGCGATGATGTCAAGAAACTCCTATTTATAACATACTTCGCTGCCCTGTATACATCTGAGCTGTGGACACAATACTCAGCAGCGCAATGTGACAAGCTGAAGGTTTGCTACAACAATGCATACAGGCAACTTCTACAACTTCCAAGGCTCTGCAGTGCCCCTACGATGTTCACTTAAGTCAGGGTCTACTCATTCCCCGCCTTCCTTCTCCACCGACTAGCCAGCTTCTGGGGCAGGACACGGAAGTCAACCAACGCCATTGTCATGGCTGCATCCGAGTGGCTCTGCTCTCCACTCAATAATCGATGGACGCAGAAAAAAACTATTCCATGTTATTATTAACTGTTATGTTTATCATTTTCATTATTTATTTTTATTTAATTATGATTTTTAATTATTTATTTTTTCTTTCATTTCTTTTCGTATATTTTAATATTATTATTTTATTTTATTTTGACGGTCTCCATGGTCGAGGGGTAATGCTCTCGACTACGAATCCGAAGGTCGCGGGTTCAAATCCCGGCGTGCGCAAGTAATTTTTATTTAATTAATTTGTGTTGTTTCACAATTAATTAATTTAAAAATAATATATACTATATTTGCTCACGTTCCAGAGTGGAAGATACTCTCAGTATCGCCCTGGTGAAAGACCACCATTCAGAATTGAAACTTTGCTTGAAATGGCTTTTAGCCGTGTTTGGTGACCAGATCTGAATAGCCAGGTATTTCCCCTTATCCCCACCTTCCTCTCCCCCTTCTCCTTCCCCTCCCCAATACCTTCAGCCTCACAACATTCCCCAATTGGGAATACCATAGTCTCACTGGCTCCAGACGGTTGGGAGCAGTTTGGGACTCTTGTGCAGTATTCATATAAAAATAAAAATAAATCATTTCTCTATTTATATTTGTGTACCTATATCTCATGTAATGTGGCAGATTAGGTAAGTACTATTCGCCCAGTCCTGCTGGATTAAAAACTTAAATAAACGAAATAAATATATTGCGTATAACTACAATATGAACTCCGAGTTTAGTATACTGACAGTGATATTGCAATAATTAAGGATGAGTCAACTCAGTTGACGTTACCAGCCAGGGAAGGTTAACAACTTTCTTTTTTTAATGAACGGACCGACATCAAAAATAACTTTCAAATCGCTTGATCTTTGAGATGCTCGTATTATTTAGACCGTAAGATAAACGGGTAATCTTCAATCAATATTTGCAAGTCACCCTATAAACTGCTGATGAAAACAGAAAGATAAATACATTCAACGCGCTTTCACCCCGAGTCCACCCTTGTTGAATTCAACAAACCAGTACTTGAGAAATGCAAA
Source organism: Halesus radiatus (assembly GCA_022606495.2). Classification (NCBI taxonomy): domain Eukaryota; kingdom Metazoa; phylum Arthropoda; class Insecta; order Trichoptera; family Limnephilidae; genus Halesus; species Halesus radiatus. The sequence goes on from JAHDVE020012086.1 coordinate 208,769, forward strand.
AAGAAAACGTTGCTGAAACAAGTGCCGGAAGATAAATGGAAATATCTTCCATGAGATAAAATCCATGTACCATTTATGTACTGCAATCGTTTTGTTATATCGAAGAAATTGTGTTCGAAAAAATAAATTAAATCCTTATTGTTCATTGGCAAACATTTATATATTAATATTCAGCGGACAATTATAGAGCTTTAAGTCACCCAAATTAAGTTAAAATTTTGCCAAAAACTAAAAAAATACGTATTTAAAATACAAAAAAAAAATCGAAAAACAAAAATTTTCATACTAATCGAAAAACAGAATCCTCACGTGACGTCAGATGTTACAAAAGCAATGGTACTAACATAACACGGTTTTGATGAGCTGATTATTTATTAACTTTTAAATAACGATTTATAAAATCTACGTATAATTATATTCAGAATCGGCATTTTCTGATCTATTCGAATACTCGTACATATTTTTAAAGCTTTTATATTTTTCATTGGAGTTCCTTATTAAAAATGTGTAAGCGATTAATTTTTTGGTTTAATTTTTTAAAAATAATTATCAACTAGTGTTTCGCCATTGTTCAATAATTTTCCACCACAAAGTAACTAATATCCAATTTATTTTTAATTTTATGAAATCGTTGCGGTACTTCCGGTAAGTTTTGTAATATACGTACTAAAGGAAATAGCTCAAAGCAAAAAAAATTTCAATGGCTCTTATGAATTTCATACCACTTAGGTAAGAATCTGAGTTGCTTTGTATGCTTTATTATGTTAAAAAGGTAATAAAAGAATAAGGCCGTGATATTCGAGCTTTGTTCTTTCGACTATAAGTCAAGTATTAAACTCATTTTTGGAGTACTGTAATTTCGAATGTAAATGCGTGAGAAAGTGTTGTAACGTTCCCATACATAGAACAAAGAAAATCAAGAAACGCGATGTGGGTGTGTTTCGCGTGCCAAAAGTGAGATCTGACCTTAAATTTCTAATACAGAAATTTGGCATCACAGTACTTATTATTATTTACCTATTATTATTTACTCACTACTTCTTGTTTACCAAAATTTGGTCACCCTATGGTTGTGGCTAAATGAAACACAGATACTTTATGATAGTTATTTGGGTTACAATTAAATTATTATTATTGTAATCTATAAATGTACAGACCAACTTAAAGATTTACCGTAGATTTTATTGTTGTTTACAGTCTGAATAACTTTGGTATTATTTAAAAAAAAAAATGGTTCTAATATATCGTTTCACTACAATTGTAAAGCCGCTCATTTCAACACAGAACTGTCCTAGTGAGATGAGTGAGTAATGTTTTTTAAATTTAAGAATAAATAAAACTACAAATACAACCGCCGCTGTCCTTTCATGAAATCCTTTTGTTTATGCCGTGTTGTTGATCATGTTATGTGCAAAAATTAATGCTGCTACATTTTAAAGATAGACCGCATCATATAACATAGGTAAATTGATGATAGTATTTATTGATTATTTTTATTTATTTATATCTATATATTATGCAGTAACATTTTATATAATACTTTTTTTAATGTAAAAAGGTGCTTTGTATGGTATTTTATAATGTGGACTGTAAGGTAGGTTTGAAGAGGTGATTCTGTGAATGTAGTGTTATGTGTCGTTACCACCTCACTAGGAGAACATGTGCTGAGATGTTCACGTGGATGCGTTACAAGTATTGATGTGTATTGATTAGTTTTGTTTTATTGTTTTAATTTAGCTATACAAATGTAAAATATGTAGAGAATTTGAAGAGAAATACGGTTTTTGTTTTTGTTACAGTAGGCAAATCGTTTAATTATCTTATCATAATATATTGTATGTTTTAGATAAGTATGGAGTTTAGACGCAAATTTTAACAGGTCGCCGCATGTTGCCCACATGTTGATTAGAGATGGGTTCGATCTTTGTATAAATGATATTGCTTGGTTCCAGTAATAATTATTGAAATATTATTTTCTGAACTAAGTGTTTAATTCAATGGAGTAATTAATCGTAATAATGTCTACCTATCGAATAAATCTTAATTTTTCTCAGCGATTACAATATATGTGAAGGTTTTTAAGTGTATTAGTATATACGTACTTTTTAATTATTGAAAATAATGTCAATAATTCTCAATAAAAATATGAAACAGAAGAATAGGTCGCGATCGTATTTTAATAAATGCAGAAGCTAAAGAATAATGAATTGAAACTACGGTGAGAACTAGCTTAAGTCGTTTTTTGTAAAAATTAATGCAGATTTTTTCCTTTAAAATATCTTCTTTTTTTTTAATTCGATAAATACTCAGCAGTGGCGATCGGTGACTGTTTATATAAGATGGTGGACAATAAGTTAATAAGTACCTATTATCAAATTTAATATACAATCTATAAACTAGTCCATGAACAAGATGCAATTACTGTCAAATTAGCTATACCATATAAATCCTTGACGCTCCGCAATATCAATTACATTTCAAAATTTTCTTATATTTCGTATAAATGACAAATAAACAACAACAAAAATTCCACGTCATTGGTACCTGGGTTTTCATTTACGTGAACTTGACTCCAATTCAACGCTCATTCTTATTTATTTCATATTACGTTCAAAATGAGAGTTAGTTTTGAGGTATCTAGATTTTTTTTTTCCGATAAATAATTCAAATATATAACCACACAATTCACCTTTATCTTTAACATCGTTAGAACATCTTTGTGAAGTATCCATGTTATTTTCTGTATTATTTTATTTTATTTAAATATTGAAATAAATAGGTAATCATGGGATATTATAAAAAACAAATTTCTAATCGTTCTAAAAATAATCCACCAGAATCGCAATTTGAATGCTATTGCATGTTGCTGTGCATTATTCTCTTCAACCTTCCACTTTCCTATCTCCTCTTTTTCTTGTATCCATCCTTCTTCGATTGCATAGATTTTTTTTTAATTGGGGATG